>JARCZZ010016341.1:0-49253 GCA_030323915.1 Brotogeris chrysoptera | reverse complement strand
AAAACATTACCCAGCAGTAACTGAAAACACTGGTGTTATCAGCACAGCTCCAAGGCCCAAAAATCAAAAACACAGTGGTGCACCAGCTACCAAGAAGGAGAAAAATGACTGCTGCTGCTGAACCCATGACAACTACCCACTACCAAGTTACATCTCCTAACCAGGTGATGTATCACAGCAATTACATGGCAAAAGGAAAACGCTCAGCAGCTGTGTAGTCATAGGGCTTTTTAAACATTCATCTCCATATGCATATTTCTATATAATTTACAACAAAATAAAATTTGCATTTGGTCTGGAGCTAGTGCAGCTATGGAATGATAATGGAATATTTTCATAATGCCTGCAGCATGAGGACAAAAAAAGGAATTAGAGATGCGTGTACGTCTACGGGGGTATGATATAATAGGCATCACAGAAACATGGTAGGATGGCTCCTGTGACTGGAGTGTTGGAATACGAGGTAACAGCTCCTTAGGAAAGACAGACCCAGTAGGTGGGAATGGGGAGTTGCTATTTATGTTAGGCATAGGCTGGAGAGTATGGAGCTCTGTCTGGGGACAGGTGAGCAGTCGACAGAGAGTTTGTGGGTGAGGGGTAAAGGGAGAACAGCAATGGGAGACATTACTGTGGGGATCTGTTACAGACCACCTGACCAAGAGGAGCCTGTGGATGAAGCGCTCTATAGACAGATAGGAACAGCCTCACGCTCGCAGGCCCTTGTTCTCATGGGGGACTTCAACCACCCTGATATCTGTTGGAGGGATGGGACAGCCCAGAACAAGCAATCCAGGAAGTTCCTTGATTGCGTGGAAGACAACATCCTTCTGCAAGTACTAGAGGAGCCGACAAGGAGAAGTGCCATGCTTGACTTCGTCCTCACCAACAGGGAAGGGCTGGTTGGAACTGACGCTACAGGGCAGCCTTGATTGCTGCAATCATGAGATGGTCAAATTCGAGATACTCAGGACAGCAAGAAGGGCATGCAGCAAGCTCACTGCCCTGGACTTCAAGAGAGCAGACTTTGGCCTCCTCAGGAACATGCTCAGTTAGATTCCATGGGATATAGCAATAGAGGGCAAGGGGGGCAAAGACTGCTGGTTGATATTCAAAGACCACCTGCTGCAAGCCCAGGAGTGATACATCCCAACTAGAAGGAAGTTCTGCAGGAGGGTCAGGAGACATCCTTGGGTGGATAGGGAGCTGCTGAGGAAAATTCGAAGGAAAGAAGAGGCTTATAAAAGGTGGAAGCAAGGACAGGCATCCTGGGAAGAATACAGGGATGTTGTCCAGGCAGCTAGGGAGCAGGTTAGGAAAGCTAAGGCCCACTTAGAATTCAACATGGCTAGGGATGTGAAAGATAACAGGAAGGGATTCTGTAGGTACATTGCAAATAAAAGACAGGCTAGGGACAACATGGTGGGCCCCCTCCGGAAGCTGTTGGGAGAACTGGATACCCTGGATTTGGAGAAGGCTGAGGTTCTTAATGACTTCTTTGCCTCAATCTTCACTGGAAAATGCTCCAACCACACCACCCAGGTCTTGAAAGGCAAACACAGGGGCAGTGAGAATGAAGACCCTGGGCACACTATAGGAGAGGATCTGGTTCGAGACCATCTTAAGAACCTGAAGGTATACAAGTCCATGGGACCTGATGAAATCTACCCGCGGGTCCTGAAGTTGCTGGCAAATGAAGTTGCTAAGCCACTGTCCATCATATGTGAAAAATCATGGCAGTCAGGTGAAGTTCCACAAGACTGGAAAAAGGGAAATATAACCCCCATTTTCAAGAAGGGGAAAACGGATGAGCTGAGGAACTACAGAGCAGTCAGCCTCACCTCTGTGCCTGGCAAAATCTTGGAGCGGATTCTCCTGGAAGGCATGCTGAGGCACATGAATAACAACAAGGTGGTTGGTGACAGCCAGCATGGCTTCACTAAGAGGAAATGCTGCCTGACCAATCTGGTGGCCTTCTATGATGGAGCTATGGAACTGATGGGCAGGGGTGGAGCAGTTGATGTCATCTACCTGGACTTGTGCAAAGTGTTTGAGACTGTCTCTCATGACATCCTTGTCTCTTAAGTTTTAGAGCCATCAATTTGATAGGTGGACCACTCGGTGGATAAAGAACTGGCTGGGTGGCCCCAAGCAAAGAGTAGTGCTCAATGGCTCAATGTCCAGCTGGAGACCAGTAATGATTGGTGTCCCTCAGGGATCGGTGTTGGGACAGGTCTTGTTCAACATCTTTGTCGGTGACATGGAGAGTGGGATTGAGTGTGCTGTCAGCAGGTTTGCCGATGACACCAAGCTGTGTGGTTTGGTTGGTACGCTGGAGGGAATGGATGCCACCCAGAGGGAGCTTGACATGCTTGTGAGGTGGGCTGATACCAACCTGATGAAGTTTAACCCTGCTTAGTGCAAGGTCCTACAGCTGCGTTGGAGCAATCCGAGGCACAGCTCCAGGCTGGGCAGAGAAGAGACTGAGAGCAGCCCTGTGGGAAGGACTTGGGGGTGTTGGTCGATGAAAAAATGAACATGAGCTGGCAGTGTGTGCACACAGCCAGAAAGCCAACTGTATCCTGGGCTGCATCAAAAGGAGTGTGACCAGCAGGTCGAGGGAGGTGATCGTGCCCCTGTACTCTGCTTTACTCATGAGACCTCACTTGGAGTATTGTGTGCAGTTCTGTTGTCCTCAATATAAAAAGGACATGGAACTGTTGGAACAAGTGCAGAGGAGGGCCACAAGGATGATCAGGGGATTGGAGCATCCTCCAGTCCCTTGTGAAGATAGGCTGAGAAAGTTGGGGCTGTTGAGCCTGGAGGAGAGAAGGCTGCATGGAGACCTCATAGCAGCCTTCCAGTACCTGAAGGGGGGTATAAGGATGCTGGGGAGGGACTCTTCATGAGGGATTTGAGTGAAAGGAGAAGGGGTAACAGGTTCAAAGTTAAAGAGGGGAAGTTTAGATTGGATATGAGGGAGAAATTCTTTACTGTAAGGGTGGTGTGGCCCTGGAATGGGTTGCCCAGGTGAGCTGTGAATGCTCTGTTGCTGGTGGTGTTCAAGGTTGGGTTGGACAGAGGCTTGGATGGCATGGTTTATTGTGAGGTGTCCCTGCCCATGGCAGAGGGGGTTGGAACTAGATGATCTTAAGGCCCTTTCCAACCCTTACTATTCTATGATTCTTCCTTTAACTTCATGAATCCCATATATATAAGTAACACAGTAATTTGTTTCTAATTAACTTCATTTAAAAAAACATTTTTCAAAATGTTTAATAGGAAACATCGCCTTATACAGAAACAAATGAAATCCAAAAGAAGACATAAAGACAGTAGTTTATTCTGTAGCAGAAATAAAGTATTGTGACCTGAAGAGTAAAATCAAATTTGTAAAAATTAGGAAGATCTGAGAAGCGGAGGACATTCTGGAATTCTAAGACATATTAATAGTATAACCTTGTCACCTATCTGTCAAAGAAATATGATTTATATGATCAGATATAAAATGTCAGATTAACTGGTTTTGCTCACATTATGGCAAAGAAAAATAAATTTATTTTTAGTAGAGTTCAATATTAGAGTCCAATACTGGTAACAAAGTGAAAACCAACATTTTTACTCTTATTGGTACATAAACTTATATGAATTTTTAATGTCTTATTAAAAATGACAATTTCTAATTCTTGCTATGCCAAAGTTAGATACTAACTAAATCCCGTTCCTACTTTTCTGCCCTCCCTTAGGATTGTATGAGTTGCTGACTCAATCTTATCTGTTTATTTATTTAATAATAGTTATTCAATAAATTATATTGCTTAAAGCTTTGTGGACATATGGTTCACACAGTATCAGTCAAACCCAGACAAATTAGCAAACTATCCAACAAATAATGTGGTGGAAAATAGTGATAGATGTAGCACATTGTGCAACACAATGCTCATTTACCACATTTGCTAGATGAATTGAAGTTGTTTATGCCAGAGGTCATTTAGCCCATTATATATGATGGCAAGAAACCTCATTAATCAATGTTTTTTAAAGCAAAATAGTCCTAGTTAATTACTGTTTAATATTTCTTTTGTTTGTGTTTTGTCTTGTTTTGTCTCTCCAAACAGGAGACATAATAAGATACCAGTGTCAACCAGGCTTTACATTGGTTGGTAATGAGATTCTTACTTGCCGACTAGGTGAAAGGCTTCAGATGGATGGAGCACCACCTACTTGTCAAGGTTTTTTTATCCTTTTTCCTTTCCTCCTGCCAGACGAGCTGAATGGTGATTCCTTAAATACTCTCCATTATGTCTCTACCAAAGATGGCATACTGAAAATATTTAAGACTTCTTGATACTATTCCCAATGTTAGCACTGTTGGTTATGGTGAATATATATCATATATTAATGCAAAATAATTAATAATGTTTTAATAAATTTGGTGATTTTAAAGGACTACTGCTCTACTTTGTAAAAATTTACAGGGTTGTTTTTTTTTGGGGGAGGGAGTCTAAATTTAATGTACTATGAAACATAAGAATATGAAAATTTATGTGGAAATTCTCAAAAGTGTTAAATTAATATAGCATGGATTTGGGTGAACAAGATTCCAACACCGTATTTCAGTGAAACTTTAAGTGCTTACTTTTTTATTCAAGTTATTCCAAATAATAGGCTTTCTCTGTGTGTGTGTGTGCCTGTGTAAGTTCATATTTTCCACCTTTTATTGAAATAGTGAATAGAGAGATATAACATTAGCTCGCTGTTAAGGTCAAAATGAGATTAAAACATGACGAACAGAGACGTGCTGATCTTGAGGCATTCTTTCAGCATTTGTTGCTGGAGGCATATTCATATTCATTGCAAGACAAAACAAAATTCTGTGCCTTAAATTTATGTCTTTTGTAATTTTAGTGTACTACACTGGTTTATGTATAGGCTACCATATTTTAACTGTGCAGGCTACAGCACATTGCATAAGGGTCACTCTCAAAAAGTGAACTCAGTTCTTCTGTTGGTTCATATTTGTATTAGTTCACAAATTATTTTCATTAGGCAGAGCATAGGTTTATTGTTAGACTTCAGTGTTAACTTCTGTTGCCTTAACCTTGTGTATATGTTAGACACTTTACCAACTGTTTGAGTTTTGGTTAAATTTTGCTTCAATTTTTAACTTGAAATAAATTAATACCCACATTCAACATTCATTTATTTATTAAATCTGAAGAGTGCTGCTGAACAGAATTTAAATAACTCCAATTTAATTTTTAATCCAAGGTATTGCAGTAAAGACATAGGCGTCAATAGCAAGTTATCCCTAGGAGAAAATATTGAAGCAAAATATAGTAAAGATTTTATTTGGTGATTTTAATTGTTCCAGGTTAGTTTACACCACACTTACTACTACTTAAAACTGTGCCACTTTGTTTTCCATTTTTCTTTTTAAGTATTTCTTAAAATTCTTGAGAATTTCCTTCTTTAGATCAGAAAACAATCACTAAACTCCACAAGCTTATGCCAGTATATCACCTTTTGTTAAAACATATTTCCCATATGCAACATGTAAATTTGCCCTTAATTTTCCTTGAAATTATCTTCTACTTTCAGGATAAAATGAAAGCTTCAGAGTAAGAAGATTCAAACTATATTTTATGTCATAATCAGAGGACACTGAGAAAATTCTTGAGTGATGACTCTCAGCTATATCTCAGCTACAGCAGCTCTAGATTCATAAAAAAAAGAAAAAAGAAAAAAAGAAAAAAAGAACCCTAGCTGCCCGATTCCTGAGGGAATCCGTTGAGCAGAAAAAGGTCTTTAGCCCTTTATAAAATTCCTAAGGGATGTTTAGCTGAAGATCCTGAAATAGAGGAGAATTTGCAAAGCAGAATCATACAGAATTAACAAAACTGGTTGTAAATATACCACTGCAGCCAGATGGAAAAAAAAAAAAACTTACTAGATGCTTTTTCTGCCTTCCTGCCACCCCTCTGCGTGTGTGTGTTTATATATATGTATGTATGTATAGAGCTGACAATATCAGTTCTTTCATTTGCTTGGAATAAAGTCTGCATCACAAGAAGCCCATCGCTGTAGTTTGGCAGCCAGATTCTAGCCATAAGAGTTTTCTCATGTGAAGGTATTATAGTCAATCTCTTCCTGATGAATTGAGACAAACACAGGACTTGAGAATCAACAAAGTTAGCAATCGAATGCTTCTCTTGAAAGTGAGGGATGATTTTTTAAAATATGTGGACAGATTGCTTTTTTTTTTTAAGATCAGGTTGGGTGGCTCTTTGAGCAACCTAATCTAGTAAAAGATGTCTCTGCCTGTGGCAGGGGTTGGACTACATGATGTTCAAAGGTCCTTTCCAATCACAATCATCCCATAATTCTATGATTCTAACGAGGTTTGTTTATGAAGGTGATTGTTCTTTATTGCTCTCACTTTCTCTTCTTTTCTGTGTTCTCTTGTCTGTCTTAATAGTCCAATGACTTTTCCCACATAAAAATCTGATTTTTGTATTTAATAAGCCAACATTGCTTTCAGTGTTCTGGAGAAATCTAAGATGCAGTTATTTTCTTATATAACTTGTAGCAGCTGAGTACTAATGCAGTTTCATGTGTTAGCTGTGAATATATAAAAAACCCCCAGAATTTAAGGCTGCTGTTTAGCAATGTTCAGTTCTGAATAAACTGTAGTCATTTGTTCATTTATCATGAAGCAAAACCAGCTGCTGGAATAAAATTATAATAACATGGTGTTATGCTCTAACCCCAGCTGGCAACTAAATATCATGGTGCCTCTCACTCACTCCCCACCCAGTGAGATGGGAAGGACCATCAGAAAAAGGTAAAAGCCTTGGGTTGAGATAAGAACAATAATTGAAATAAAATAAAATGTAATAATAATGCTACTGCTACTAATAGCAGCTGTAATGAAACTGGAGACAACAAACAGAGGGAGAGAGAAATAAACCCTATAATGGACAAGCAATGCACAATACAAATGCTCACCACCTGCTGTCTGATACCCAGGCCAACCAGAGCAGCAATCAGCCCTTCCTATCCAGCTCCCTCTACTTTATATAGTGAGCATGACAGTCTGTGGTAAGGAATGTCCCTCTGGTTTGTTTGGGGTTTGTGTTCTGTTTCTGTTCCCTCCTGGATTTTTGTGCTCCTTGTCATTGGGAGAGCATGAGAGGTTTTAACAACTACTAAGAGAAAGTTTAACTCTCTTCCAGATGAAATGTTATTATAATATGTTTTTATTTTATGGGATTGTTATTCTGTGTAGACCTAGTGAATCAAGATGAATTCAAAATCAAGCCTCTTCATATTGTTAAACACTTCTCAATTTGAGCAGCTACTTTAAGTACTTGTGATAAATTATTTACAAAGTAGCATTTTTCCTGCTAGCATCCTGAATCCTTCCTGAAACTATGACAGTTAAGAATAGCCAGAGCTGCTATGTGTTTTCCAGCACAGCTGTAAGTGGAATGTGAATAACTTCAGAATATGATGTGGAAAATAAGAAAAAGTAACTTTTTAGAGTATGGTGAAGGTATGGGTGGCAATAACCGTGGAAGAGGTCAGCAGGGATGAACATGTGTCTTTTTTCATCCCTGCAGGAAACACTCTCATGTGGGGTTTAGAGTCTCCCAGCAATGTTCTCGTGAAAAGGATAAAGTATGCTCCTTTTCTTATTTACTAGACTTAAATTGGGGAAAAAGGCTGTCAGCAATTGAGAAATTCTGATTTTTATAATTTCTTCTTCATATGACTTAATATCTGTTCACCAGGGAGAGAGTCTGTCCCTGTGTTAGAAGGAGGAAAATATCTTTTTGTCTGGATTTGAGAGTTCACAGGATTTGTGAATGTGTAATTAAAAATGTTTCATACACAGATTTAATAAAAAGGAAATGGTTTGGAGATTGTCTGCACACCACATATATTGCAGTTACACATCCGTTATGTTTATGAAAGAACTGAAGGTTGATAAGGAATACGGAGCTTATTTTTATAAATAAATAAAGTATAGACATAGATATATGTATGTATCAGAGTAATATTTGGATTTTTACTTTTAAGTGGGGCAGAAATCCCCTATTCTTTTCTCATAATTTGATCTTAGTTTCCTCAGAAAGTGTTTGTCATATGATGAAATGCTGTGCTGTTGTGTGTTTTTGTTAAAAGGAGGAACTGAAAGTCATCCTGAGATTCTTTAGCTCATTAAGTATTATAACACCAACATACTTACTGCTAGTCATAAGCTTTGATTTTAAGGACTCTTGTTTGATGCTTCTTTTGGTAAGGAAAGACACAGGACTGTATTAGGTGTGGTAAAATAAAAACAGGTTTTTGTTGCATGTAAAGGCAATAACCTAGCATTTCCTGATGTTTCTATGAATCTAAAAACTAGGCAGCTGTATTAGCATAGGTCATCTTCTTGTCTAGTTAGTCCTTCTGAGCAACACAATGTCAGCTTGAAGCATGTCATTTATTTACTAGAACAAAGTTGTCATGTCTGAATAGTGCTTACATTTTGTGCAGGTACATCAGTCTTCTTGGAGCTCGATTGAAGAACTCAAAATTAAGGTGCTGCTTTATACAGACAGGTTGTGGGAGAGATTAGTTACTCTTTATTTAGAAACTGACAATGAAAAATCACAGTGTCTTCAAGTTTTGCTTTTAGTGCAAGACTTTACCTGGGATTATTGCTGACAGTAATAGCCATCTGAGGGAGAAAAAAAAGTCTACAGTTCACTTTTTGAACAATGAAACAATTTTGTGCTTAAATACAACCTGCAAGAATATCTTATCTTCTAGAGAATAAAAGAAGAAAAATGTAATGAACTGATAACTTCTGAGGGTTGCAGTGCTTATTTTCAAGATATACATTAACACAGAGCTTTATTCTGAGTTTGAAATGATTTTCTAAAATGTTGACAGTCTTCCTGATTTACAGAACTAAAATGAGTAATGCAGATCTTTTAAACTCTGGAAAATCTTGTCAATCACATGAAACAGAAATGTTTGTCTTTAACATTTTTACCAATCTTTCTGTTTCACAGTTCTGTGTCCAGCCAATGAAATGCGTCTTGATTCAACAGGAGTAATACTGAGCCCTGGATATCCTGACAGCTACCCAAATCTTCAGATGTGTGCATGGACCATTACTGTGGAAAAGGGTTATAATATAAGCATGTTCTTCGAGTTCTTCCAAACAGAAAAGGAATTTGATATACTTGAGGTGTTTGATGGTAACTATAGGATGCACAACTTTGGATGATCCTTTTTCTCTATATATGTATTTTACACTGCATCTATATAATCACTATTGTTTATGCAGACCATAACTTGTCAGTATATATATATATATATTAAAATCCTAAATGAAAAATTAGTTTGATTTGTTGTGCTAAAAAGAACTGTTGGATTACTTTTTCAAAATTATACTGGATTAATTATGTTTAGAAATAATTTTGTTTCTGAATAAATATGTACTGCCTAATGTATAACATATAATACCAACTTCCATTTTTTAATTCACATTATTTTACCACTGTTTGGAGGATGTTTTTATGTCTATTAATTTTATGTATATAGTTCACTGTATGTTATTTTAAACTTTGTAACTCCCTTTGTCTCTTTTTCCTTTCTTTTTTTTTTTTTCTTCTTTCTTCTTTGTATCAAGGACCAAATAGTCACAGCCCATTGCTCATTTCTCTCAGTGGGGACTATTCATCTTCTCTAAATATAACCAGCCATGGCCATGAAGTATTCCTCCGGTGGTCAGCAGATCATGGCACAAATAAAAAAGGTTTCAGGATAAGATATGTAGGTATGTAAATCAGACTTTCTTTAATGTGTGTAAAATTTCAGTGTGCAACATAATTTACGTATGTGAAAATGGTAATGTAAGCTAAATTTTGCAACATTAATTTCCCAGCCTGAAAGGAAATCCAACTTGCTTTTTATATGAACGTCTTGACACTAATCTTGTGAGTTAAAAAACCCACACACAACCTAAGAAGGATGTATGAAACACATGTTCTGTAGAGATTTAAGCAAATATTTCACAGGACTTTAAAATGGCATAGTCCAGTACTACAGATGAAAGAAGCAGCATTCCCATTCTCCCTCCCATCATTTATTTGCATTCATGTGCCTCTGTGCTCCTCATTATTGGATCATTAACACTTCAGGTGGTACAGAGGAAGAGCTGTAACAAGGCCGGAGTGAAAACAGGTATAAGGTGGAAAAATGTGAAACTCGGAAGGATGGAACTCCTTGAGGTTCAACAGAAGCAGCAATCAGTATTAAAAAAGATCAGTTAATATGCCAAAAAAGCCAACACTATGTGTGCTATTAATTCAAATGAACATATTTATGCATATGATGTGAAGATGGCACTTGACAAAGATTGATTTTTATATAATTGCTTTTACAGAATTATTGCATAATATTAAATTTTACTGGATACTACTATTTAATCGAATTAAAGTAGATCTGTTGCACTTGACAGCAATTGTGCAACTTTTTAATCATGACAAAAGACATTAAATACACTTAATGAAAAGCACTGGGGAGAGTATCTGTAGATACTGGAGAAGTTACTGGCATAAAACAATTTCACTTCACAAAGTGGAGAAAGCAGTAGAGAATAAATATATAATTCTTTCTGCTATGCTTTTTTTTTTTTTTTTTTTTCCTGACTCAATTTTTGGCTACTTCGCTACTGCAGAAAAATAATTAGGCCAGCAAAGGTCTGTTATTCAGTATTAGCATCATCTTTCCCCTTAGGAGAGGACAATTTTCTCAGAGGTGACATATTTGTTGTATAGCTAGATAAAATTCACTTTTGGCTAGACATAATGTATTATACAGTACCTATTTTCATTTATTGTTTATGTGTCTGATTCTTTCAAGAGCATAAAGCAGAAGCAATTTAGTGTAAGGAAGAAAATATTTTCATAGCATGTGATCTGAAAGATAGGGCAGTGTTTTAGTAAAGAGTAATCAGCCAAATGATTCCATCCTGATCAGAAGAACCTTTGCCTGAGAAAAACCATTGCCCTGAAGTCATGGAATACAGAAGGCTTAAAGAGCAAGTGAAGTAGCACTTCTGTATTTGCTTGAGAAAATAAGTACTGCTAGTTTTCAATGTGTCTTCAAAGCATGAAGGATGAACTTAGAAGCAAACTTCCAACTTAATTTTATTTCCTTCAAAATGGGAAATTGCTGTCTTGGCTAAGCAGTCTTGGCTCAACCTTGAACAAAAACAATTAGAGATGTTAAATTCTTAAACTTTTATCTTAACCTTGCTATCCAGTTGCAGGTCCTTTCTGGTGCATTCCTTTGGCAAGGTAGGCTAAACCCAAGTGACCTACTAGATTCAGTGTTTTTTTCCATGGATTTGTGGTGACAGTCATGAATAGAATTAAAATCTGTTTGGATTTGCTAGCTCACTTCAGTTCATTGCATCACAGAACTTGAAATTAATGATTCATTTAGGACCGGAAGGAAAAGATTATTTAAAAAGTTATGTGCAGTTTGCACTTAATGTTTCCATCATAAAAAGAATAAAAATTGTATACTATGGAAATTTATACAATTGCAATATTTTTTTTTTTCATGAACTGGAATTCTGTAGCTTATTTTGTTTAAGAAAGATGATGATAGAACAGTTATACAAGTGGACTACCACTATATTTCCTTTGAGACTACGAAAGCCTGAAGCCCTTTTGTTTTTTGCCTTTACACTTTGTGAAATTGCTTAATGCATGAGTGATCAGGACACAAAATCCAACTACTTAACTGCTTTTATTGACATTTTCTCAGCTTGTTATTAGATGTCCACTGGATTGTCAAGAATTGTCATCTGGATTCTAAACGTATCTTTTATTTATTCAATATTTATTTTTAAAGCTCTTTATTGTAGTACTCCAGAGTCCCCTCCACATGGTTTCATTGTCAGCCAGACAGGTGGACAGCTCAACAGCATGGTTCGCTGGGCTTGCGATCGAGGTTTTCGGCTCATAGGGAAAAGTACTGCTGTATGCAGGAAGTCGCCATATGGTTATTACTCATGGGATGTTCCAGTCCCAGCTTGTCAAGGTAAGTTCTTTCACTATAAAATAATACAACGTAAGAAACTTTCTTTTTCCTTTTCTAATGTAAGCCATCAGTTAAAAAAGAATAGCAGGTAATTACATCATGGTCGTACCTTTCTACCAGAATTTTTCTGCCCGATAAAACTTAAAAGAACAAACATATTTTTTAATAAATAGTATTTCAACAGAATTTAAGACTGGCAGATACTGAAAATAATCTACATCTCTGTGAGGGGAAAAAAAACACAAGAAATTTTAAATATGAAAATATTCAAAAAGTTCATTTGAGACTGAATATTTAGTAAAGTTTGTTTATGATCCAAGAACTATACAGTAAATAGACCTGAAACTTGCTACACTTCCAAGAACAGGACACTGGATGAAAAAACATTGCCTATTGTGCTATTCTAATGTTTCGTGGTCTGAATTAAAATTTTAAAGATTTATCAAGTTAACTCTATATTTAGTTCTGCTGCCTTATAAAAAGCAAACCTTTTTCTACTTAACAATGAAAAGGAAATGCTTATTTAATACCCATCACAACTGTATTCTAATTCTTCATTTCCTGAAAATAAAAAGCTATTGTTCTGATTGCTTTACCTATTTCACTATTCAGTGAGCTATTAGAATGAATGTTTTTCATGAAACTTTGGAGATGTCTTTATTTAAAAAAACAGGAGAGGTAAATGATATAGGAATATTCCATGTAAATGGACAAAAAGTCTTTGAACTATGTGTTTCTAAGGGAAAGCAACCTAACCTTCATCAAAGGTGAAGTAATCTCAGTTTAAAAGGTTTTGAGAAATTTGTCTTAATACATAAAAAGTGTGCCTGTATTTTTAAAAACTGAAATTGCCCCCCTCCCCCAGAAAAAAAGCACAGGCAATGCATTTGCTACATATATTCCTAAGCTTTTTTTCCCACATCAGTTATCTAATGACTGCCTTCATGTCAGTTATGTCTAGAACTTGAGCAGATTGTTAATTATATGTAGCAAACAATATTGAATTAAAAATAAACCAACAAATCAAAACAAGCAATTTACCAAATTCAAATAGCAGAAAATTATTCTCAACATACTGAGTTCAGTAACAGAAATAGTTGTAATACTCACTTACTACTTTAAGAACAAATGGTGGTAAGTGCTCAGTAATCTCATGGTGTCTGATCAAATACAAAGACTTTTGCCACCAAATGTTAGCATATTGAAAATTATTTTATGTATATATTAATTGAATAATCATTAATAACAATTAATTATAATTATGCATTATAAGGCGAGATTTTATGCATGATATGAACTTATTCAATTCTCCCATCAAGTGTTTATGCACAGAAAGTGATTTGTGGCCGTTATATGTAGCTGCAGCTCACAACAGCAAACTCTTCAGGTTCAACCTAAAGACATTACTGCAAAATGCCTCAGGAATAAGCTGCTTCCATGCATCTAATTTTGCATTGTTTTGCTGAGGAGAAAATTTTCCGGCATACGTGGGTGATACAGTCGGTTTATGCTACACCCACTTGTATCAAAAGTTTGAGAATATCATCAGTAAATGGCTCTCATGTTCTTTCATAACGGGTATTTACAAGACAAGACAAGAATAGCTTTGTCATTCCCCCTACTACTGAGCAGTACAATTTCACTACAGAGTAGTTCTAAGTCATCTCCAGGTTGAATAACTCCAGCTCTCTCAGCCTGTCTGTATTGGAGAGGTGCTCTGGCCCTCTGATCAGCTTTGTGGCCCTTCGTTGGACTTGCTCCAATAGGTCCATGTACATCTTACATTGAGGAACCTAGAGCTAGATGCAGTACTGCAGGAGGGATTTCGCAAAAGCAGAGTTGAGGGAGAGAAACACATAGGGCAGAACACTGCACAGCAGTGTGAGAGAGAGAAATGAGGAGAGCATCCCTACAAAACACCACTCATTACTGGTCTTCACTTGGACATCAAGCCACTGACAGCAAGTCTTAGAGTACGACCATCCAGCCAATTCTTCATCCACTGAGTGGTCCATCAGTGATTCGTTCCACCAGTTTAGAAACAAGGTTATCATGCAGGACAGTATCAAACGCCTTGCACAAGTCCAGGTAGATGATGTCAGTTGCTCTTTACTTATCCAGCAGCACTGTAACCCCATCATAGAAGGTCACCAAACCAGTTCAGGCACGATTTGCCCTTAGTGAAGCCATGTTGGCTGTCACTAATCACCTCCTTATCTTTCTTAGCATAGTTTCCATGGAACTACAATGTATAAACTCTTTGAGGTGAGCAAGTGGAAATTTATAGTGCAGAAGATGATAGAAAATAACTACATCTTTCTCTTTACTCAGCAATATCATGCGGAATTCCTAAAGCTCCATTAAATGGTGGGATATTAACTACAGATTACTTAGTTGGCACCCGTGTTACTTATTTTTGCAATGATGGATATAGACTATCAGCCAAGGAACTTACTACTGCAGTCTGCCAGTCAGATGGTACCTGGAGCAATCACAATAAAACACCTCGCTGTGTAGGTAAGTAACAAGTAAAAACTCTCCAGTGAGTAATAACCTGGCCATACACATTGTTTATTTATCCAGAGCACAAATGTTCACAGTACTTAAACTTTCAGTTTCTGATTACTTTAATCTGTGAATAATTGTTCGTATTAAATAATTGTGAAATACATATTTGAAATGCATATACCTGAGCTACATATTGAAACATTCTGTGACAGTAGAAGAAATTCACTAGAGATCATGAAAATTTTCAAACTGATAATTAATTTATATCTAAACCAAAGTTAGTGGTTGCAAAGATTTATGCAGAAGCGATCTCTTCAGTGAGATTTTCACAGTTTACTCTGTTTATATACTGTTAAAAAGGTCCTGTTTACTATCCAAAATTTAAAAGGCTCTGGTGCTCTGGGATGCTTTTTTGAAACAGTTGCTTATTATTTATATTCAGCCCATCATTATAATCCCACACCATCTAAACTTGGGGGAGTATCACTGAAAGAAAATGTATGTTCAGTCCCAGAAAGAAATGGATGGCATCAGTTACAAAGGGGGTATGAAAACCCAGGTGACCATAAGACTGATAAAGAAATGTCAGCCTATCTGTTGTACATTAAGATTTTGTTTATTTCACCGAATGAATTTTGGAGAGGAAAAAAATCCTACACTAGAGTAATTTTCAAAGATTTACCCTTTTTCTTTTCCTCCTTTATATTGCTCTTGAAAATTCCATTATCTCATGTCTTTTTCCTCTATCTGAAGAAACAGTACAAATGGAGAGGAAGTAGTATCCAACCAAAATGTTATTCTGTGTCTTTTGATAAGTTAGATTAGGGTTGTAGAACTTTTACAAGGGGCTGGAGGAAGAACATAAAATTGTATAGCTGCTGAAAAGCCATCTTGGATATGGATGTTATTTTATCTGTCACCAATGTACAGCCTCTCCGAATGAGTGTGTAAGATCTCATAGAATTTACCTGGGTAGAAAAATTGAAATGTAGCTAACATTTACTAAACACTCTGATGACTGATATAAAGTATCACAGTAGTTCCATGACTGTCAATTTAAAGTGAATTCAATCATAGTATAGATTCTGTATACACCAGTTGCAGAGCTCTGTATACACAGTCACTGTTCTGTCTGAGCCATTGGGCATTCCTTAATAATTAAGACAACTCATACATGTTAACCACAGGCAATTTCAAATAGAGCCTTGCTCTTCAAATATTATTTCACTGTATTTAAAATATGTTTCTGAATAAGAGCACAGATTTTCCTAATTTCCCTGTATTAAGCTGCAACTAACTATGTATTTTCATTATTTTGGAAGTTGTTACATGTCCAAGCATCAATTCTTTTACACTGGAACATGGAAGATGGAAAATAGTGAATGGTTCACATTATGAGTATAAAACAAAAGTAGTTTTCAGCTGTGATCCAGGATATTATGGTTTGGGACCAGCATCTATCGAGTGTCTTGCTAATGGCACTTGGAGTTGGAGAAATGAGCGGCCTTACTGCCAGAGTGAGTACATGTTGTACCTGCATCTGCTTTACAGACTTCAGTTATCTTTTTTTTCTTTTTTTTTTTTCTTTTTTTTTTTTTTCTTGGCTGAAATAAAACTTAACTAATTAAATATTGGAATTTGTTAATTAGAAAATTTTTTTCCTGGCTGGAATTCCTAGGTGTCCTGAAGGCTATTATTTGCAAATAAACAGGTTCAGTGTCATTAGGTTCAGTGACAAGAAAATACCTGTAAGCATGACCTGTATCTATTTTTTTTTTAATGAAAAATACTTAACACTCTGAAATGTATTTGTCTCGTTCACTGTAATATAGAGGTAAGTGGACTTGTTGATAATTGGTAAGATTACTGATAAGTATTTCTGGGTCGTAATTATTATTGTGCTTGTGATACTCAGCTGTACATACCTGTTTTGATTTGGTTTTGCCATAAAGTTATTTCTTGTGGAGAACTTCCTACACCTCCAAATGGGAAGAAGATTGGAACTCAAATCACATATGGATCTACAGCTATATTTACTTGTGACTCTGGATACATGCTAGTTGGCTCTGCAGTGAGAGAATGTCTGTCTTCTGGACTCTGGAGGGGAACTGAGACCAGATGTTTAGGTATGGATACTAATGTCATGGCTTCCTTATTTTCTTTCTTTCTAGCAGACAAAAGTAAGTAAAGAGAATCAGCTTGTTTCTTGCTGTTAGCACAGACATTGAGGAGAATTCTGCATTTTAAAAGTTTGTATGGCTGTATCTGATTATAACTGTGGTTACCTTTCCATAGATTTAATCCCTTTTTCAGTATCTTCCCAAAATACAAAACCTCTGTCACTGGATTGCTGTGCATGTCTCTAAAGTAGACCTGTACCTAAGCAGTAAGACTGATTGATTGATTGATTCTAGATGTACCAGGTTTAATCCATATTCCCAGTAAAATAAAATACCTGCATAGTATACCTGAACTCAGGGGTTATATTACAGAATTAATATGCACACTTGCAAAAGATACAGGAAAAAAATGTTGAAACTTTGCAGGAGTACTAAAACTTTATTTCTCAAAGAATATCTCTATCCAGACAATATCAAATTTGACACACTTTAGTTGTACATGGTTAGGCATTTTCTCTTATTTAAAATACTCGGACACCAGTCCCTGAAGAGTTTGCGAATAAAATGAACATGCGACCCCTGGCAAAAGTATTTCAGGGCTTCTTTTTAATTCAGTATTATCATATGTATTTGATGTGGGTTGTTTCGTTAACTGCAGAGGCATTGATTTTAACACTGTATGCAATTAATGGTTTCAGTGGAAATCAAAGCTACGATAGTGTTCCAGTTTTGGAACTCTACATAAAGCTCATATTATACCTTGTTATTCGACATGAGAATGTAAAAGAACATCCATGGACTGAGACTTTCAGAAGAATCTGAACTATAAGTATAGGGGTTGTTGTGATATCTCTTTGTGCAGATTGCTGTTTATCTTTTTAGGCCACTCTACATCCCAAACAATTTTATTTCTGTAATACAGCATTTTTTTTTGTGCAAATCTTCACTTAAGCTTAATTTAGATGACTCATGAATGAGCAAAAGGTTTGCTTATCAGGCTGCAGGTGTGAAGCTGAGATGTTTCTTGACATATAGGTGAGGGGATAGACAGGATTTATGTTTCAGTTTGCCAGTGGAAACCATTTAGCAGAGAAAGTTAAAAAGAAAAAAAAATCTTCATAAATGGTAAGACAGACTTCTAAATCTAAAACTTTAGGGACACCATATGTGGGTAATCAAAATGCTCTGACTGTTGTTTTTTTTTTGTCTGGGTTTTCTTTTAATGTGTGGTCTGCAAAGGTTACAGCTGCTGAAGTTTAGAGAAATGTAAAAAGGAGAATTATTACTGTGAAACCAGCCAAATTGTCTGCTATTTGTGAATAGCACCTTGAAAAAACACTTGCATTTAAGAATTTGCCAAAATAACGTTATGTCAAGTGATGATCAGGCAGAATGTATATAATTTCTCCTGTATTTGTCTTTAAAAATAATAAAAAAAATATAGTCTTAATATTAATAGGCTACATCATCTTTCAACCCTTCTCAGAAGATATTAATTATAATAAAGTTCATATACTATATTATCCAGTAATAATAAGCAGTTAAGAAAATTCGTTAAAACAACTATAAGACTAGAGAAGAAAACAGTAATCTAAAAGACACTTTTTTGTGTCAGACTGATAGGCCTACAGTTAATATCCAAATATTTACCTTCAATGCTTTAATGATTGCAAATTGTTGAAGAGAACATGAATAGAAGTTTTACTTATAGAAATAGAATGTAGTATTCATTATATATAGCATATAAAAAAAGTATGTATGCTTTGGAAAAACAAGGAAAAGAAAAAAAGGAAAAGGCAGTGGCAGAGCAAATTTATAAAAGGGAGAGGGTGATGGCTACCATAATTGCTCTTGCAGCAACACTGCCTGCTGTGCTACGCCACTGTGTAGGAATGAACTTTCTGGAATGACTCAGAGTGACTTAGTTAAATTCTTATTTCTTCAACCAATGATTAAGCTGGAGGGATGGGTTCAGCCAATGACAAATTAGAAGTCAGGAATTTGTTTAAGAAGGTTGAAAAAGAAAAAGTTGATGGAAGGTGGAGGAAATGAAGGATATGGTAAAATGTGGGAGAAGGGAACTAAAATACAGCAGGAATATCTATGGAGCAGATAAAGATCCAAGAAATACATTTTTATGCACCTTATGAATAAATTCTGGGGTTTGTTCTTAATCGCTAAAAAATAGTAAGAAAAAAAAATAAATTTAACTTTCTGCTTCTAAAGCTCTTCTGCTCACAGCCATTAACCTTTTCTACGTTTTATCTTAGAGCTTTTCCACTTTTACTTTCTGAAAAGTGTACTTATGCTTGGACTCAAGTGGTAACCAGTGTATTTCTATTTTACGTGTGCACGGCGCCCTTAAGTGTACACTTATATGACAGTAATGGAATCCTACAGGTTAAAACAATATCCAAGTATCTGGTTAAAAATACAAATTATTTTTTTCAAAAGTACTACTCAATTTTGCTTTTTCATTGTGTTAGACAACTTAATTTCCATTACAGTTATTTGTAATTTGAGGAATTTATGAAATTTGGAATAATGTGAATACAGGTATCAGCAGCAGAACCTTAAACTAGTTAGTGTTGAACCTAGTTTGATACAAAAGATACTAGAATAAGATAAGCTTTAAATCAAATCGAGTAACAATGATCATTAAAACAAATATTTTAATAACTATAGAAATTTTTATGATGGTTATTTATTTATTTTAATACCTGCCATCAGCCATTTATTAGGCTGAGCATTTCCCCGAGTGCAATTAAATAGGATCTACTTCATAGAAAGCTTGATAGTACTTTCAGATTTTTAAACTGATATCTGAATTATGAATAGAATTTCTTGACATTTTCAAAAGGCTGAGTTTGTCTTCCCTTTTTAAATTAACACTATTTTAGACTTTTAACTCAAAGGAGAATCACTATCAGAAGATCATTATTTTTACACCTCCTTTTGTTGTTGGATTGTTTTTTTTTTATTTTTGGGGAGGGGGTTTGGCTAATGTAGCTTGGCAGGAGGTAATACATACTCATTTTCAGAAAGCAGCACAATTTTTAAAATGGGTGTGTGTTTAAGTTGATGTGGTGGAGATCAGTATGTGCTGAAATAAATTGCCTTGAGGTCATTTGTTAGATCTTATAATGTTTCCTGTGTTACTTTGGTTGCCATTTAATCATAGAATCATAGTATGGTTTAGGTAGGAAGGGACCTTAAGATCTTCTAGTTCCAGCTCCCCTGCCATGGGAGGGAACACCTTTCACTAGTCCAGGTTGTTCATGGCCCTGTTCAGCCTGGCCTTGAACACTGCCAGGGATGGAGCATTCACAGCTTTCTTTGGCAGCCTGTTCCAGTGCCTCAACACTCTCATAGTAAACAATTTCATCCTAATATGCAACTTAAAATCTACCCTAAGTTTGAACCCATTGCTCCTTGTCCTATCACTACAGTACCTGATGAGTAGTCTTTTTCTTTCCAAGACACGCAATCCCTGCAGAGAAGAAAGGATTTCCTGCAAATAATTCTCTCCTCCTCAGCTGAGGTCATCTTGACAGGTTAATTAACTTTGTGGAATAATAGCCTAACTATCTTTTTTTCAATAATATCTTGATATGTAGAATTCTTTCACTTCTGTGCTCATGTTTGACATTGCTTACAGCTAAAATAAGCATGGGCACGTTTTTTGCCATATAATGCAATGTTTCTGTATTCGTTTACTCCTACTCTTACATCTCAGAGTTTAACCAGCAGACAAGAAAACTCATTTGCAGCTGAGGTTTCAAAGCTTCTGATGCCAAGCTGTTATGCTCATACTTCATTGCTAAAGCCAGATTTCATGTGGAGTTAGGTAATTTTTTTTGGTGCTCACAAGTTACTAATATCCTTCATTCTTATTTTTGACTAACTTTGTTTCTTAATAGTATTTCATGCAGTTATTATTCTCAAGCTTTTCTAGACTGGAAATAGAGACTGTTATAGTGCTTCCCCCTCAGTCTGTGAATTTCATGCAGCATTCACCCATTGCCATTGCAAATGTTGCATCTTTTGATTCAGTATTATGAGTTATGGATTACATTAAGACCTAGGGGCCTCAGTTGGATTCACAGAACTGCTATATATATCTTTTATATCCATAACATGGAAAAGACGGAACTACACACAGTCTTACAGTACAGCACTAAAATAAAGACATTGACAATGAATAAGGCTATCCTGAAAAGTCTAGAATAGCTTACTGTATAATATTCTTACACTCTAATCTAGTGTGAAGTCAGATATTTACTGCTAGGGTGTTAGAATATTTTTTTTTTCCTGCCCAGTTAATAGTAATTATGATAAACTAATTGTTGCAAATCATTTAATGGAGATTTTGCTTAACATTTGCTATTTTTTTTTTCAGCTTTTCTTCTACCCATAACTCAGTTTTTAATGCAGTGCAGTAAATGTTCTACTTATTATTTGTGTTGGCAATATACCAGGCAAAGGTGCATTTATTTTTCTCTCATTTATTCTGATAAATGCAGATCAGAAGTACAATATTGATCTTGCTGCTTGATCCACTTCCTTCTGTATCTTCCACAAATCTTACATGATTGTTTTTTCATATTTTTGCTTTCAGTAGCCTTTCAAGGTGACTACAAAGTTTTATATTTGGTTGTAATTGGTCTTAGAATCATAATATTACTTTAGGGATAAAAAGTGATACTCCATTAGATAATAATAGTACTATGAAATATTTTATCCATTATAATTAAGTATTCAATGACTTACTGGCTGTAAATTGATAATAGAATCAGTATTTCTTAAGTGCTTACTCATCTATTTGTGAAAAAAATTTCCTGTCAAACAAGAAAAATTATTTAAAAAAAAGTCAATGTTGTTGCTCAGTGTTATAACCTTCATTTTCCCAAAAGTACTTTTTTTTTTTCTTTTTCTCAGCATTCCTTTGTTTTCTATTTTTTTATCATTTTTCATCTGCTTTGAGTTTTCCGCTGTAGCTTTTCTGTCAGATTATGTTTGTCTTTACAGAGATCTCTTTCAATATGATACCCATTTTGCAGTATTTGCATTCAGGCCCCAGTGAAACAGTCCACCTGCAGAATTTAAACCCTGAGCAGTTTTAGATTGCATTTAGGAGGAGTAATTTAACTATCTCATTACAAAAGGTAGTTAGCCATGCCTTGTGGTTATATTGAATGAAGGCTAGTTATTACAACAATTAGTTTTATCATTTTTTCTTCAGTTTCACAATGCCAAATTTCAGAACTAAAGTGCTCATCTTCTGTAATGATTCAATTGGATGTCTCATTCAGAAACAAAGATAGTTTCTCAAAAAACTATAAGCATACAGTATTTGTTTTTCTCAGACTACCAAAAAACCAGCAATAATCTGAAAGCTCTCCAGAATGAAAAAAAAGCCATAACTTCAAAACCCCAAACTCACTATTATACATGTATATGCAGCTACATGCAAACACATAATACACAAAGAAAAGTATCACAGGCTTCAGAAACTCATTTCAGCATGTTAATAACAGGAAATAAACATCCTTATTTGTCACAAATGGAAGTCCTGAAAAACAATTAATAGCAGAATTGACCATGAAAACTACCAGGATATGCAATAATGAATATGAAATATGGGAATATCTTTAATGTATAAAGAACATTTTAGAATTCTTTTCTTCACAGGTGCCTTAACAGGAAAATGGCAGGAGGGAAGAATTACACTAATAGTAATGAGAAAAATCAATGAACACCTTGCTTTTAGAAGAAATACAACAGAGCCAGAATAGAATGGAAGAGTAATTAAACAACAATTACTCTTTAAGATGTGGATAGATAGTAGTGGGGGCGGGGGTGGGGGTGGTGGTATGGTGTTGTCTTAAGGGGGTTTTTTTGCCTTCCTCTTTTTTTTTTTTTTTTTTTTTTCCCGTTGGTTTTGGAGGAGTAGTGGTAGCAAGTATTACAAGTGAAAGGTCTTTATTTCCTCTGTGGGAGGCCAGTTCTCTAGACATATGAAATAGAATGGGAAAATAAACAAACAAACAAAAATCTTCTGCAAGATATTAATGAATCTCTGACTTCATGGCAACTTAGGGAATATATTCAGCTGCATAAATTAGTGGAAATTTTAGTAATGTCCTCACAGGTTCTCTTAACAGGAGCTATATATAGCATTACACACACTTTCAGAAGCAGACACACTGAATTGCTTTCCACGTGCACCTGCATGACAGACTTTTTTCAATTTTTAAAATGAAGCAAGTAGGGATGAACCCACAGTTCTGTTTTGGTGGGTGAGGTGATGTTTGTTTTGAAATTTTTTTGTGTCTCTAAATCAGATAAATCCTCCCCTGAAAAGCAAAATGAAAACTGGATACAAATCCTGCAAATCCAAAATGTTATTTGTTTTGTTGTATTTAGTTTAGTTTTGTTTTGTTTTTAATTGAGATGAAAAACATGTCAGAAGTCTGACGTAACCTGTTTTTAAATGACATTTAATTCCTTAACACTATTGTAATAAGCTGATTTAGAATTCTGTTATTATAGAACTGCAGTTTTGTAATATTCTCCATAAATTTAGATATTTTTTTTTTAATTATTTTTCAGTTTAGAAACCTCACACAGGGGTAATCATAGGCTCTACTCTTTAAAATATATACACTTCTTTACTAATACTGACTAGTTCACAATTAGTCATGTAGTATAGTTAGCGCTCCAAATATGTAATTGTTGTACAGAGTGGGAAAAAACAGTTGAGGCAGAGGAAGTAATAGAATCATAAAGCAGCCCAAGTCGGAAGGGACCTCAGAAGATCATATGGTCCAACATTTCCGGGGAAGGGGATCTGAAATAGGATTATTTAGCACTCTATCCAGTCACATCTAGAAAACTCCTGGTGATGGGGACTGCATCACATTCTTGTGGAGCTTGTACCAGTGAATGCTTGTTCTTCCTGTAAAAAATTCTTTCTTGTGTCAAGATGAAACCTCTCCAAGTGCAACTTGTACCCATTGGCCCTTGTCCTCTCCTTGTGAAGAGAGAGCATCCATCCTTTTTTTACCTGCCGTTTAAGTACTGGGATACTGTGATGAGTGCACATTGCAATATTAGTCACCTGATGTGCTGAATCACCTCAGGTTTATTCCCTCTGCACAGGAAACAGTGCTTGACCTTTCTGATGATGTGTTCTGCTTCCACTTCACTGCCATAAAGCAACACTAAAATCTTAATTAATAACCAGGCCAAACATTGTAATTAAATGCAAAAATATTTCCTTGAACATGGTCTGAATTACTGCAAACTGTCTAGTTGAACTTCAGGTAGAAACTGATCTTTTCCAGCTCACTTTTTCCTCCTCATACAGTTAGTCCCATTCATCATAACAAATGTAATAGAGTAGGGAAATTGGGCTCTTTATGGCATGTTCAATAAAGACTGCTGTGTACTGAACAGATTATGACTTCCCTGGGGAATCAAGAAGTACTTTGACAAAAATTTTATAAACCTTTAATATGCCATCTTATCCCAGAAAATATAAAACAAATTTCAAGTATGCTTGGTCCTTATTTAACAATGAGGGAAATAGAGAAGGAATAAACAAGGGTGGAATATACCCTTGAACAGTACCAGATTTGGACTTCCATTCTTAATGAAGAAGTCAAATTGTACTCATCAATTTAATAAGTGTGAAGTTTCATATTCTACCTCTGCGGTAAATTCTGACATTGTCATGATTCATCTGATGAAATACTATATGAAGCTTAAGCTGCCAGATGCAAGTTATAAGAAAAGCTTTATTTCTTTGGGGGGGGGGGGGGGGGGGGTGGTGTGTTTTGGTTTTTTTTATTATTATTTTTTTTTAATTTTTTTTTTTATATGGGAAGTTTCTAGCCCTGAAAGAATGAAGTAAAATGCTGAAAGTTGCACCAAAGTGTTATAAACACTTGAAAGTTCAATGGAAAAAAACAATCCAAACTATATTGCTGCCAAATGTCCTTTCTTATTGTCCGACCCATGTTTTGGAGATTTGTTTGGGCGGGAAGAAGGGAAGTAGTGGAGAAAAGGAGAACAGAGAAATTTGGGTGTCTGGTAATATTTCTTTTTCACTAAAGTACTAGATGAAACACTGGTTGTTTTTCTAGCTTGCCGTAATTGTTTTTGCAGTGACTTCTCTGCCATATGACACAGTCTTCATAAGGTCAACCACTCTCAGAGGATTTTGCATTACTACATTATTTGCTGAATAACAGTGCCCATTTTCCAGAGTTCATTAAGGAAAATAACAAATGACACATGCTCCATTTTTTCCCAGAATCTCACTGGATTAAATGTCTGTTTGTGAGTTCTGTGGTATAAAAAAAATTTTCTCATATTTTGAGAATAAGGGTAGAAGATTATGACAAGACATGCAATGGTTTTTGGTTGCAGGACATTTGGATGTAGCTGCTCTGACTCTCTGTAACCCAAAAGTGTTAATCTTTTTTGGGATTCCTCTGGGATCAATAGAAAATAAAAATGGAAGTCAATCCAGAGTCAGATTCCAGCAATATATTGTTCAAGTTAATTTGTTTCCATTGTAAGAAGAACATTCATGTGGATTGATATTTATAATATTTGTATTATTTTTATTTGTGCTTATATGGATTTTTTATTTTCATTTAAATATGGAGTGGTGTAATGCTACATTTATTAAGTTTAATCTTAAAGAAAACTAAGGGAAATAATATAGAATTATGAAGGTTTTAATAAATAGGATTTACTCACATTTTTGAAAGTAAATTTGATAGCATGTATGACATTTAATGTTTTAATACAGTCTCTTTTTGTAATTTTTTATATGTGTACATTTCTACTTATACAATTACATTCCATCAGGTTTCCCCAAATTAATGAAAATAAACCCTTGAATGAAATAAATTTAAAAAATGAAGTTAAAGCTGTTCAGCATTTCTTTGTTTTAATTAAGGAATTATAGTTAAAAAAATCTCTGGCATATTTACTAATAAATTTTTCTTTGTGTTTTTTTACTTTGAAAAAATATAGCTGGTCACTGTGGTATTCCAGATCTTATAGTCAATGGTCAAGTAATTGGAGAAAATTACGGATATAGAGACACAGTTGTATATCAGTGCAGTCCTGGGTTTCGATTGATTGGTTCTTCTGTACGTATATGTCAACAGGATCATAACTGGTCTGGTCAGCTTCCATCCTGTGTGCGTAAGTAAGCTTGGCAACGCATACTGATCCATGTTACAGGAACGCTTGTGTCAGGCAAGATGAGGACTTTCTTTGCAACTTTGTATTCATTTGAAAGAAATCCAAACAAAATCCTATCTCCACCCTCCACCCCTACATTCCACCCTCCACCCCTACATTCCACCCCCCACCCCTACATTCCACCCCCCACAAGATTTAAAGTAGATCTCCAAAATTATGTGGCCATCTCAAATCTGTGATACATCTACCAGATGAAGTTCTGTGTTGTCATTTAAAATTTCTATTGTTTCTTTTGGCTACTAAATGCCTGTGATTTATATATGAATATGAATTTTATTCAAAAAGTGATGGAGCTTAGGTATCCCAGTACTCAAATTTGAATATGGCTTCCTGTCCCTTAGCCACTTTTGGAAATACTTAGTGTACATTGACTTTCATTGCTGTCATTAGATAAGTAGACACTCTTGAATTACACTGTCAGCACTGATGGTTAAAATGTTTGCTACAACAAACATACACTGTTTTTGTTTGTTTGTTTGTTTTTCTCTTCACAGAGATACTGTTACTTTGGTTTCTGGTTTTGGCTTTTTTAGCATGAATTTTGCATTTTGGTAATGAGTCTCCTTTTGTGTGAAGTATTTCAACATATCACATTAAGCAGTAACAAAAAAAATTAAAAAGTGCTGTATTCCATTTAGAAAAATTGGAGAGTTCTTGAAGGATTCTAAAGGAAATTACAATTATATTTCATTAGTTCAGGTTCATTAATATCAGTGCATTGAAAATGTATTAGTCAACCTCCAAATATTCTGGGTTTGCATCCACATTTTTGTATCAGAAACTAGCTGAATGATGAATCACAATGCACAATGTCAGTTCATTACCCTTACCACTCACTCTTTACTTTGTTCTACGCAGTTCTAGAAGTGCATAAAACTACTAAAATAATTGTATTTCTTAATTTTTTTTTCACTTTATAAAATAGTAATAGATCATTACTTCTTTATGTTACATTTCAGATCAACACACTTCTTTATAGATAACTTTTAAGGCAATAAAATTAGACACTGTTAATAATTTCTAAATTAAAATGTTAATATCAATTTTAGAACTGAAGTGGAAAAAAGTACATTTTGGATGTGCTAGCAGCAGAGAAAGATGAATATATTTTCCTCTCTGATCAAATGGATGCTGCTTCTATGAATACAAGAGAGTGTACAACACATCGCTTCAGAAAAGGACTCAAGATTTAGGAAAGACCTTATATGTGTAAAAAGGCTGCTATAAACAGCAGCTACATTTGTCTTTTTGATAGTTAATCAGGAGCAGCTTCACTTCAGATCAAAGGTTCAAATGATGTGTAGAAAAATACTCTTGCATTTCTTTATTTAACTTTAGATTATTTAACTGCATTTTTGAGATGTGTTTAAAATTAACAGTTCTGACCTTTTCACTTTTGGATTCATCATTCTTCTTGCTCATACTGTAGGCAGACATATTGCTATTGTTGTGTATTGCTACTGAATATGCATGCGTATTGATCAAAATTTTATGCACTTTCATACTTCTGTTTTCAAAAGAATAATTTTTATTGTTATTATATTTTCACTAAAAAAAAAAAATCTCTGTAAGCTGAATGCATATCTTTGCCTGAGAGTGTTACGAATGTTAACAGTTCAGTGTGTGATTCCAATTACTCTCTTGGGGGAAAAAAATGCAATTCCTTACATAAAAATTTCTGTTACCAGTAACATAAAGATAATATATCTAATTTTTTTTTAAATGGTGATATTAATAAAACATACAGACTTTAATTTGACTTCATAAATTATATTGTGACTGGTCTGCATGCTATACTCATTCTGAAGGACCATTTACCATTTTGTATTGTTGCTAAAAAAATTATTTAATTTATATTAGTGGGTTTCTTTTAGAGTTATCATGATGAGTCTGTTGTACACAGAGAAAAAGAACATACATTGTTAGACCTAAAAAAAATAATTTAGAAAAAAAAAATAAAGTTTTTAAAGTGATAAAAATTTGATTTAAATAATTTATTCTGGGTAGTTTTTTCATTTAAAATTATTGGTGAACATGTTATTTATCAATAACTGTTTTGTTGTAACATGGAAGAAAATATTTATACTTTTTTTTATTACTTTTATAAAATTAAGTTACGTTTTGTTTTCCTTACTATTTTTTGCATCTGGTCTTTGTGGAAACAGAAAAGAAATTTTACCTTCTTGTATAAATACGAATGCCCATAGTCATTGTGATACTTGTCTAGTCATATATCTAGCTATAAATTTACAACTTCACTAAGTACTTAAGCTGCAAAGATAAAACAGTGAGTTGATTCTAGGGCATATTTGTAAGAAATAATACCTGAGGCACTAATGCACTGAAATACTTCCTTTTTTGATTTCAGGCTATATGTAGTGAAAATCAAGTGCTTGCTTCTCTTCTGATTCTTCAGAAAAGCTTTCTTCATTCTGCATGGCAAATTATATTCTGTTTATTTACATATTTAAATAAGTGCTCGAACATTTTCTAATATATGTGTTAGCTCTTATTCAGTTCAGAGAAACGTGAATCTTTCATGGAAAGTACTCAGTATCTTAGAACATCAAACTTTAAAATAGTATTATCTAGTGATAATAATGATTATCTATGATATCTTAAAGCATGAAAAGTGATAGCAACATGCTTTGTTTTTTGTTTCTTTGTTTTTTGCTGTGCTAGCTGTTAGTTGTGGTCACCCTGGTAGTCCTATTTATGGAAGAACAAGTGGAAATGGTTTCAACTTCAATGACGTTGTTACATTCTCATGTAATACTGGATATGTTATGCAAGGACCAATGAAAGCACAGTGTCAGGCTAATAGGCAGTGGAGCAACCCACCTCCAATATGCAAAGGTAAGAATGAATTTACAGTTTTCAAACTTAGTTGGAAAACTAAGGTGAAAAATAAACTGAAGGTAAAGGGACTATATCAAGAAAAAAATGAAACCTCCCTCACTATCAGGCATCAAATTATTAGAGGTGATTCATGATTCTATTATTTTTCAGTTGATTTTGTTCTACATTCACATTGCCAGGATAACTGTGGCAGAGAAACTCTCTTATGTTTCGTTAGTTAGAGCCATAGAATCATAGAACAGTTAGGGTTGGAAAGCACCTTAAGATCATCTAGTTCCAACCCCCCTGCCATGGGCAGGGATGCCTCCCACTAAATCATGCCACCCAAGGCTCTATCCAGCTCAGCCTTGAACACCGCCAGCGATGGAGCATTCACAACTTCCCTGGGCAACACATTCCAGTGCCTTACAATTCTTACAGTAAAGAATTTCTTCCTCATATCCAATCTAAACTTCCCCTCTTTAACTTTGAACCCATTACCCCTTGTCCTATCAATCATTACAGTCCCTCATGAAGAGTCCCTCCCCAGAATCCCTATAGGCCCCTTCAGATACTAGAAGGATGCTATGAGGTCTCCATGCAGCCTTCTCTTCTCCAGGCTCAACAGCCCCAACTTTCTCAACCTATCTCAGCCTATCTTCATACGGGAGGATGCTCCAGTCCCTTGATTATCCTCGTGGCCCTCCTCTGCACTTGTTCCCACAGCTCCATATCCTTTTTATGTTGAGGACACCAGAACTGCACACAATACTCCAAGCGAGGTCTCATGAGTAGAGCAGAGTAGAGGGGCAGGATCACCTCTTTCGCCCTGCCTGTCACACTCCTTTTGATGCAGCCCAGGTTATGGTTGGCTTTCTGGTCTGCAAGCACACCCTGCCAGCTCATGTTCATTTTCTCATTGACCAACACCCCCAAGTTCTTCTCCGCAGGGCTGCTGTCAATCTCTTTCCTGCCCAACCTGTAGCTGTGCTGGTATTATTTTTTTTTAATTGTTTTCTACAAGTTCCTTAAGCAAAATTATGCAGAGATAATGAAGAGCTTAAGTCCCATAACAATGCTCCCTGCATTTTTAACCAACATAGTTCCAATAGTTGCATAAGAAAACATGCTTTTTCTTTTTCATTTCCAGTGAGCTGACCGCTTATCTTAAATTTTTAAATTTTGATCCTAATCCCTTTGCATAATCCATTAAGGTTTTTTATCAACACTTCTGGATATTATATTTGAAATTATTCAACTGAAAATAAAAATATGTGAAATTATTTCTGTTTGAGTTTTCAGAAGCACTTCTAGAAAGGTTTTAGCACCATTGTCCATTGATAGTCTGTTGTTATGTGCTTTTTAAATGTTTTAATTTTATAATTTAGAAAAATGTACTTTTTTTCTGTAACCTGACTGCACAAATTCAGAAATTCTGCTGATTGTTTCTCAGCATCTTCCCAGCAGTTTCTATGGACTGTTGCCTTTACACAGCCTTGGTCACATTATGTATTTATAGTAATTCTATTTCCTGTATTTTCCTTCCAGTAGGTGTTTTCCACTTCCCTTTGATCACTTTGCCTTAAATGATATTGCCAAATAGTTTACAGAACTTAAACTTCCAAGGATCCTTTCTGATGAGAAGTTTGGTTTTGTTTTTTTTTACTTCGCCATACTAAACACATACCTGTGTATTAAGGGTACCCAATAAACCTCATTATCAGTCCAGTTGCTAGAAAGTTATTTCTGTCCTTGAAAAATGTATCTATTCTAGTCTTGTGGTACCAATAATTGAGAACTCCTAGGAGTCCCACACAACCAGACTCCAACATATAGAGTAATGACTAGAGAGAAATAGGCGAGCTGTAAAATAACTATATTGAGAGATGTAGGTAGGAAAAAGGATTTTAAATTGTATCTGACAAATAGCTTTATTTCTTTTTGGATTACAAAGATTCTGGCACTTTTATGTACAAACATTTGTGCACATACAGAGATATATATATTTGCACACAAGTACATACATATCTATGCATATAAACATGAAACTAATTATAAGGATATAGGGATAGTAATTTTTACATGAACTGTAGTTTTCTATAGTAAGTAGTTTTTTGAGTAGGTGATAATGTGTTTACTTGACCAGAGGAGTCTCTTGCATGGAAACTTCTAAAACAATCTTCATGACCCCCAGCATAAGTATTTTAGTTCCCTCACCAGCTGTATCAAAAAAGGAAAAAAAAAAAAATCCCAACTAATCAAATAAAAATCTTCACTGATTTTTTCAAACATATGAATCTTAAATTGCAGACTCAAATCCATCAGTATTCTTAAACATCAAAGCATACCTTTTTAAAAAAAAAGCACATACCCATTTTCTGGGATATTTCCCTGTTCTGGTAGATGTACTACGTTACCTAGCTGACCATGTGCCCTTTAGCTCAAAGCATATGCCTCAAAGGTGCTTCATTATCAAAATGTTAGTATGGGAACATATTTGCATGGCTGTTTGGGTTAGACCAGAGTCGTGTCTAGCCTTCCAGCTATGGGCAGTAGTTTATAAAAGGGTATAAATTGAATATGTTGGTATATCAAGTCACTGTTCATGGCTAATATTTTTACAGCATCATCACATTCTGTGAAGAAACATTTCCTTTCATTTGCTCTGAGTTTAGCATCTCCTGGTTTCATATTATCTTCCTAATTCAGTATCATAATATATAAAATCAGGGCAGCAGCATATTGAAATTTTCTCATAGAAATAGAGACAATTTAAAGGCCATTTTAGTAGATTGTATGACACTCAAGTCTGTGCTCTTTTTCTTTTTAGTGGTCAATTGTTCTGATCCTGGAATTCCTGCAAATTCTATAAGAGAAAGTAAAATTGAACATGGAAATTTCACATATGGCACAGTGGTATTTTATGACTGTAATCCTGGATATTTTTTATTTGGCTCTTCAGTTTTAATTTGTCAACCAAATGGCCACTGGGACAAACCTCTGCCTGAATGCATTAGTAAGTAGATAATGTGTATGTTTCTACAAAGAACGTGGACTATACTAGGTATTAATTTGCATAGCATTTCCATCAGTCTCATGACAGCAGCTAGAATTATACATTTGTGTGTGTGTGTGCAGTAATGATGGAAAGTCTTTCTAGTAGCTGAAGTAGTGCAGTTACATTCTTAGAAATTTTGGGAAATGAAACAAACATCTGTGAATTATGTACCTGAACATCATAGTCTTATGATTCACTAAGGCAAGAGGATCAGCAAGAGCAAGTGGGTTTTGTTTTGGCTTTTCATGGACAACTTTGCAACTGTGATGTAGATACAACCATAAGTGTTTCATATGTTTGTAATTGTCTGGGACAGCTGGCTTACCCAGTTTTCTGTAAGTCTATGAAAAAAGTTCTTTAAGATCAACTTTTTTCTCTGAGAAAGGCTGAAATCTTTATTTTCTAGAGATTAAAGGGGAAAACAGGCTAAGGGTTTCTTATTCAGGAGTCATGGACTGATATTTGCAATATTAGTTCTTAACTGAAGGTTCTCTAGTTCTGTTTTTCCTTTCTCTCTCTTTAAATAAATAAATAAATAAATGAACTTGAAACTTTGTTATTAATGTTAATAACCTTGGTTCTGGAACTTGTCCCATTCTTTGATAGGATAAATAGCTTGATTGCAAGTCACAATTAAACTTATAAAATGAGTTTTACAATTTCATATTAAAATTTAAAGTAACATTACAATTCCAGAAAAATAAATGTTACTTAATAGTAATGTGCCCCCAAAGAGAAAGCAAGCCTGAAACTAAAAGTGCAGAGATTTTTCTGTCAACTTTTGTATTTTTATTTCTTAGTCTTCTTTCAAAATTGTCACAAGCAATTTGATAATATAGACTTTGCTCTTCTTTTAACCTGGCCTTTGGGAGTAAGAGTGCTATGTGTACTTTTGAAAGGGTATCCTTATCTTTATTTGTGTCATTTATATAGAAAAGTCAGTGAATTCTAATATAGGCATTATCCAGGATATTTAATAATCATAAAACTTATTAAAACTGATTCTGATGCATCTACTGACTATTTTTTTTTAGAAGAACCTTTCAGCTTCTGGAGTGTATTGCAAATTGTTTCCCTTTTGGACGTATGCAGCGCAGTCATTTAGTAGTCTGCACATTTTTCCAGTATAAGAGCAATGGAAAAGAAGTGGAAAGCTTGCTAGATGTTATAGTTTGACCCAAGTTGGATTATTTTTTGATGTAGCTGGATTTCAGTCTCTCTGTAACTAGTCCCAAAAAACAGACCTTTTTTTGAAATATTGCTAGAGTAATGGAGAAGAGACATGGTAACAAAGGAAAAGAAGTTGTTCACTTGTAAAAGGACTCGATTCCTTTGAAATGTGTTGTGTGTAGGCTACTAGTTTCTGTAAATCCTGTAAGAAGCAGAATTCAGCATTGGCCTGGATCACAATGCCATTTCAACTCTCTCTTTAAATTAAAGACTTTCAAGGACATACACTATTTGATTATATGTGGCCAGTAAAATAGATTTTAAAAGTACTAAAAATGAAGACATGTTTAGACAACATATCTTAAAGAATTCTAGTGCTCATATCAGGGGGGGCTTTGTATGGCGAAATATTCTCAATTTAGTTCTGATAGGCATGCTCTGATTTGTCATTCTTAAACTAGAGATGTGAGTGCACGCAATCCATGACTTCCAAGCTTGAAATCTCCAAATAATATAGGCTAGGTTTTTTGCTAGTGTGTGTGCCATCCTCTTGATAAATCTATTGCAACACCTTGTTCTAACATTTCCTCCCTCACAATATGACACATGCAGACATTCATAGCTGTCAGGTAGAATGATAAAAATTGCTGACAACTATACAGATTAAAAAGCCCTCAAGTCTACTTTTTAATTCAGTACCCAAGAATTAGGGTATAACATTTTGTTTAATTGAACATTTGTAAATTTTATCAGGCTTTAAACTAATAATGCCATAATTTTACTGGTATGTCACCATAGTTGACCAGAAGCAGATGTGAATTTACACTTATTTCTGTTTTTTCAAAATGTTATAAATCTCATCCCATTATCAGTATTAACTGTGTATTTTGGTTTGGGGTTTTAAGGGTTAAGGGTTTCAGAGAAAAAGAAATAGCCATTGAAATGGCACATTGGCAAAAAGGATTATTTGCATATTTTTGAGATTTATTTATTTATTTATTTTGTTTAGGAAAGGGAGGTTTTGGTGGGACAGAAATTAATGGATAATTGTCCATAATACTGAAAATATAACATTTGACCTGATGTTTTACATACTCTGAATAATAATAATAATATTCTCTTTTATTTTTCTTCTTTGTTCTTTAAATCTGAATCAAAGCTTAATGTAGACTTTAATTTACACTCCTATGAAAAGATACCATGTGGGTGTGTGATGGAACAGGATGAGATCTGCTGGCAGATATTTAAGGACATTTTCTGTAGAAAGTCAGAGTTCTCAATCCCCAGGCATAAGAAATCAGGAAAGGATGGCAAGATACCAGCATGGGTGAGATGAGACCTGCTGGTGAAACTAAAGGGCAAGAAGGAAATGCACAAGCAGTGGAAGCAGGGAGAGATATTCTGGAAAGAGTACCTGTACCAGGAATGCCGCCTGGTTATGTAGCGATGGGGTCGGAAGGCCAAGGCATGGCTGAAAAAATAAGGGCTTAAATGGGTATATCAGCCAGAAAAGGAAGATCAAAGAAAGCATACCCCTGCCCTGGATGAAGACAACTGGCAAAATGGTAACCATGGATGAGGAAAAGGCTGAGGTATGCAACTTTTTTTTTTTTTTTTGCCTCAGTCTTCACTAGCAACCTCTCTTTGCAAGCCTCTTGAGTAGAAGGACTGCAAGACAGGGCTGGAGGACAAAAGTGCCACACGCTGTGAGAGAAGTTTGGGTACATGACTACCCGAGGAACCTGAATAGTCCTAAGTCTATGGGACCTGGCAAGATGCGTCTGTGTCCTGAGGGAACTGGCTGGTGTAGTTGCCAAGTCACTCTCTATGCCATGGCAGTCAGGTCAAGTCCCTGGTGACTATACAAAGGGAAAGTTGCACACATTTTTAGAAAGGGTAGAAAGAAGAACCCTGGGAACTACTGACCTGGCAGCCTCACCTCTGTGCCTGAGAAAATCATGGAACACATCCTCCTGTGATTCAAGACGGCCAGCATGGCTTCACAAACAGCAAGTCATGCCTGGACCAATGTAGTGGCCTTCTATGGTGGAAGGACTACATCAGTGGACAAGGGAAGAGCTAAGAACGTCTATCTGGACTTCTGTAAGGTCTTTGACACAGTCACTCACAACATCCTTCTAAGTTGGAAAGGTGGATTTGATGGGTGGAGTGTTCGATGGATGAAGAATTGGTTAAATGGTCACATCCAGAGGGTAGCAAAGAGTGGCTCAATGTGTAGATGAATATCAGTGATGGGTGGTGTCCCTCAGATACCTGTGTTGGGACCAATAATGTTTAATATCTTCATCAATGACATAGAGGGATTGAATGCACCCTGAGCAACTTTGCAGACACCACCAGACTGACCGATGCAGTTAACCAACCTAAGGGACTGGATGGTATCCAGAGGACAAGCTTGAGAATTGGGCCTATGCAAACCTCATGAGTTTCAATAAGTCCAAGTGTAAGGTTCTGCAGCTGGAGGTCAGGGCAACTCCCAGTGTCAATACAGGCTGTGTGATGAAGGGATTGAGAGCAGCCCTGTGGAGAAGAATTTGGGGAAAATGGTGGATGAAAAGCTGAACATGACCTGTGCATTCACAGCCCAGAAAGCCAACTGCATCCTGAGCTGCATCAAGAGAAATGTGATCAGCAGGTCAAGGGAGATGATTCTCCCCCTTTACTCTTGTGTGACTCCACCTGCAGTACTGCATCCAGCTCTGGAGTTCTTGGTACACAAAAGACATGGACCTGTTGGAGCAGGTCCAGAAGAGGGCCACAAAAATGAACAGAGGGCTGGAGCAACATTCCTGTGAAAAAAGGCTGAGAGAGTTAGGGTTATTTTCCCTGAGAAAGCTCCAGGGAGGCCTTATGTGACTTTTCAGCACTTAAAGAGGGCTTATAAGAAAGGTTGGGACAAACATTTTAGTAGTGCTTGTAGTGATAGGACAAGGGGAAATGGTTTTAACCTAGAAGAAGGTATATCCAGACTAGTATATTAGTTCAGATTAGTATATTAGCATTAAGGTTCAAAGTGAAATTTAGCAAAATGGTTTTGTTTATAGATCTAATAGAAGTCATGACCAATGATTTGATACCTATCAATGAGAGATGGAGGTCTGCATATTCTCTGCCTCATCAGTGACTTTGGCAAATACTGTCTTCCTGTATTTTTTTCTGAAGGGTATATGCATAAGTGTGTGCTTGTGTGAGTGTGTGCTCATGCCATAAAGATCATCCTAGTGATTTAATGTAATTTGACATTAATATTTATACATTAAATACCTTTTTGACATCTCCAAATATTTGCTTCGCATTTTTTGGTCTGTAATATATTTCGCATTTTCAACCAGATCATGTGCCCCCCACCCCCAAACCCTAAAAATATCAGTCTCTTCACAATATATATGTGTGGAGTGATGAAAATCACAACTACAAACTTTTTGATCAGTTATAATAACCTTTTTTTATCTCCAATAATTATGCATTGTAGTGATTGACTGTGGCCATCCTGGCGTTCCTCCTAATGCGGTCCTGTCTGGAGATAAATACACGTTTGGGTCTACCGTTCATTATACTTGCACAGGGAGACGATCGCTGTTAGGACAGGCATCTCGTACATGTCAGTTAAATGGACACTGGAGTGGATCTCTTCCTCATTGCTCAGGTAATATTTTTGAATTAACGAGTGTGCCTTGAAGTTGTTTTGAATGTGTTTTGATTTTTATCAGAAGGCCATTTTAAAACCTGGAAAGTCATATATGAAACTGAAGTACGATCTCAGCAGAAGTAAAAAAAAAAGTATAAACTACTAACAAGAAAATAGTTTGGAAGAAGTAGGCTTTCTCAATGGCATACATATATGTCTTATTCTCAGTGACATATAAACAAGAAATTGCACATTCAGTACAATGTTAAAGGAACCAGTTTATTTTAAAAATGCTTCCTATGTGAGTTCTGGAAAGTATTAATTTCCATGGGGAAACATTTCATCTTTATCTTTATCTTTTCAAGATGATAGGTTTGTTGAGTATTTTTTTAACTAACAAAATATCTACTGACTTAATGACACCACAGGTATGTCTTAACTGTGTGATACATCCATCTTCATGAGGCCAAGTGGACTCCACATAATTTCAAGATAGGGTGATTGTTTTTTTGGGGGAACGCCATCTAATCCTTGTAATACATTAGCCATCACCAAAGTTGAGTTACGTTTTTCTCAACAACTTGATGTTTAGGAATGGTCTGTTTCACAATTATTTAATTCACTTTAAAAGCAGTGATCAAGTGAATAAACAAAACCAGAACACACCCAATTTGGAATTTTGGTAAATCCCATTTCTTATCTTACAATATGTTAACACAGATTGTAGCATGGTTTCATCATATTAACAGTTTTAATTCTCAGTAAATACTGGGGGAGGTTCTTTCTTGTCATCCTTATGTTTCCATTATATAGTATAAAGAAATAAGTGGGGTTTTGGACCTTACTGTGACCTATGTAACTCAGTGTATTTACATATCCTTCAAGGCAGAAGATAGATATGAAGAAAAGTGTCACATACTTTTCTTGGGTTACAGCAATGCCAAATCAAGAGATGAAAAATAAACGATATGCAAATCTGACAATGCTGCTCTACTAGTTTCACACTAATAATCTGAAATTCTTTGCAGCATTAGTAAATTGTGAAACCGTAGAATAGTTTGGGTCAGAAGAATTCTTTAAAAATCATCTATTTCAACCCCCCAGACATGGTCAGGGACATCTTCCACTAGAATCATAGAATAGTTTGGTTTGGAAGGAACCTCCAAAGGTCATCTAGTCCAATCCCCTAGCAATGAATAGGGACACCCTACCAGACCAGGTTGCTTAAAGCCCCATCCAACCTGGCTTTGAACACTTCAAGGGGTGGGGCATCCACAGCTTCTCTTGGCAACCCGTTCCAGTGTCTCACCACACACATCCAACAAAAAATGTCCTTATTTCCAACCTAAACCTACCTTATTTCAGCTTAAAACCATTGCCCCTTTTCCTGTCACTAAAGGCCTTCATAAAAAGTCGCCATCTTCTTTACATTTTTATATATTTTGAAAGGCTGCTCTAAGGTATCCCTGGAGCCTTCCTTTCTCCAGATGAAACAGCCTAAACTTTCTCAGCCTTTTATCATGGACAGATGTTGCAGCTTTATGCTAATTTTTTGTGATCTTCCTCTGAACCTGCTATAACAAGTCTACCTCCTTCTTGAGCTGTGGACCCCAGAAATGGACACAGTACTCCAGGTGGGGTCTCACATACTCACATATTCTAAAATTTTTTTTAAGTCCTGCCTTCATCTCTTTAGTGTATTCAGGTATAAACTGATTATGTTAGCTACAGTTTCAGAATATTTTTTTTTTTTTTTACAGCCCATGGCACAGAAATATTTAAAAAAAATAATAAAAAATATTTAGATGGTGCTTCTTGCACTAAATTCTAAATGGTTGGAAGAATTTTTCAGTATCTGAAGCTTCCACTGCAAACTTCTAGGAAGTGGTTGCAGGCAAGGAAAACATAAATGTTATCTTGCTCCGTGAATCCTTCTTCTTACAATAATCTACTTTTACAACCTAAAATGTGACTGAAACTAGAAAATATGAAAACCTGATTTAATTTCTTAACATTCCATCAATAAAATCAAAGGAAATTGTAACACAATGGGAACAAATATTAGGATCTTATAACCTGTAGTATTTAGAGCTATGCACCAGAAATCAAATTTAATATTAAATATTACTTAATAAATGATGAGAAATTTATGTCAATTGCAAATTCAAATAGATTTTTTTTTTTTTTTATATATAGCCAGTGTGCATAGATATTTGTTTTGGGAAAAAAATACTCTTTAGATAAAATTTAAGGCTGTTTAGAGTCTTCGTAAAGAAAAAAAATCTAATTTGTGAATTAAAAAAAATGGACAAAAATATCAAGAAATAGAAATAGAAGCCCTGAAAAATATGCATGAAAACATCAAAGGAGCTTACTGAAAATAAATTAATAACAATTCTATAATCATCCTGCTATTAAATTTAATGTTTAAATATCTTGGGACAAGCATTCATAAGTGAGGTACATGAAAATCCTTTTTTTTTTAATGACAATTTTTGTAGCTACCTATATGAAGTTTTAATCAGAGCTGATTAATTTTTCTCAATGCATGTAGAAACATTTCTTTGACATAGATTTAAATGTTAATCATAGCAAATCAAATTGTGACAGGATACAAACTGTTATTTTCTGTAGCTATACTGTACCTAACTATAGTTCTAGCTTTGGACAACTTAGAGATTTTGTTTTTTAAAGTGTACCATACACTGTTTTCAAAGAGTGTATCTATCTCTAGTGCTTTCTCATTTTAAAATAATTTGCAATTTATCATAAAGAATTTCCATGTTTTGTATCTAGAAATATGTGACACCATTGGATTTCATTATTAGCCTTAATAACTTGACTTCTTAATTTTTAATGCATATTAAAGCCTCAAAAATTATAGTTTTTTCTTGGATAGTATTAATAATACATAATATTAGATGTTCAACTGTTGAAAAATACATCATGCTTGTGCTTTTAATATATAGGGAAGAATTCAAAGAGAAAATACTAAGTCTGCAAATATAAGGTAACCAGATTTTGTTGCATAGTTCTTAAGACAGTTTCCATTTTTTACATGGTACTTTATGTTTCACTTGCTAGAGGAAGAAGGAATTTTTATGTCTCATGGATGCATGTCGGCATCAAGAAGCACAGTTTCTGGTCATCACTGAGTCAGAAATTTGCGCCAACTTACAATTCCTTCTAAGTGAAGAGATGGTTGTGTACTTACCAAAGTGGTTTAAATATCCTCCTTTTCATTAAGATTAAATGTCAACTGAGAATTTGTTACACATGCGGGTAAAGGATGGCTCATAACTGAGTTTGAAAATCCCATAGTTGAATCTTTGCATGAGGTAATAAGAAATTGTTCTGTTATGATATCATTGATTATATCTCTGTAACTTCCTGATGTGATTAGTCATTTAGAAAAATTATTTCTGTAACCTTCAATCAGAAGAGCTGGTGGTTGACCTCTCTATGATTACAAGAATAATAATTCACAGTAATAATTAGGCATTAGGAAGGAACACATGATTTCATTTGCAAGAGGAATATGTAATTTATAGTTGGCATAGTAAAAAGCCTATTTTCTTTTTTTTTAATCTGAAAAGTATTTTAGGCATAATTTCGAATAACTTGCTGAAAAATCAGCTGTTATTGTAGAGTTTTTGCAAGTATAGCATAATGAATAGGCCTGGTTTCAAATCCTTCATAGTCTAAATAAATCATATTGGAAAATATAAGACACAGATTCCCCAAAACCAAAAAAAGAAATCTTGATATAGGATATTTTTAAATTATTGTAAAAATATGTAGCAGACTATTTTCAAACTAGAGGGATGTTAAGTCACCTGGGTAGTTTGAACATGAAGCATTTTGCAAGCTTATGAAAGTCTTTTACTTACAATAATTTTGAACTATTTATGGTTTCTTTTTAAACAGGCCTGGGAGGCTGCTTTATTGGTGTATTTCACATAATGAAATGCATAAACAGAGAAGAGCCTAAACTTTTGAGTCTGTGATTTTGAACCAGTCAGCTAGCTGTTACACTTACTTGAGTTAATTTGTTTTTTCTGACAGCATTGAAATACAGAGGACCATGTACTTTTTGCACATAGATGCTCTAAAAATTCACAGTGTAATAAACATGGATACATTAGTTTGCTTATTCTCAAGTGAAAAGTGTCGGTTGAAACTTGTTTAACTTAAGCAAATTGTCTCCTAAATTAGTGAGAGTGGTTCACAATTAGCCTACTTTGTCAGCTGTTTCAGCAAGGGGCTGCATAAGTGTGAACTGCCAGGTTTGGTCTCTTTTGCATTTCCAAGCAAAGTTCTGCCTTTCCTTTGACTCTCCAGATACCTTCAGACTGAGGCTCCATAACTGCATTTTCCTTTCCATAAGCCTGTAAGGAATGGTGCAGATCAGATCCTGTGAGGTGCTCAGAGTTATGCTGGTTTTCAATGACTTTGTGGGGAAAGAAGGAAGCGTGGCCTATATGAAAGGAAATAAAAAGTAGTAAGCGTGACTTACAAACTGCAGGCAGCCACATGAACTACCTTCATAAGTGACAGAAGTGCATTTGACTAAAACAAGTATTTTCTCAGACACCGTAATTCTCAAAGCAAAGAAAGCTGTTCTGTACATGCTTTTGTTAGTAAAGAGATGTGTCCATCCAGTCATTCCAGAAGTATAGTTTACAGACATACAGTGTCAATCAAAGCAAGGGAAGCTCTGTTTTTCTCTGCATCTATAACTCCAGGGTCCTAATTTCCCATAGAACCCTATGATACGGAGTTTGTCACTTTTGGTCTTCTGGTACTTGGAGCAGTTCACTTTATCTATTTTTGTATAAGAGCTTCCTTTGTTACTGCAATTTAAGATTAAATAAATACCAGAAAAGTATGGCATTCTTTGCATAATTTGTATAAATCTTTTAATAATTGTCACAAAATTGAATATATGTATATGATGTTCTTCAGCACCTGAATTAAAGCTTTCTAGCTGATTGCTAAAATATTTCTTCTTTACTTACCTTAGTGTAACTAACTACAAAATACTGCAGATATGTTCTTAAAAATGTTATGATGTTTGAAACATTTTTTGTGTAGAAGACTGTTCAGTTTATTTTCAAGTTTCACAGAAAGCTCTATGCTGTGGGTGAAAACCTGAACAGAGAAGCTCCAAGAATTCTAGAATTCAACTCTTCTGTGTTCTAACTCAGTAATACAATATACCTTAATCTCTTATTAGATAGAAGTCAAGCTTAAAGACCTTTAAAAAGATGAAACAGCAGATCCTAAGTATATACTATAAGATTTAAGCAACTGACCTGTTGTGTAAATACAGTGTTACCTAGAGCTTCTGTCATGTTTAAGCCTCTCAGCCACAGTTTTCTCTCACTCACTCCCCCTCTTTCTCCCCCCCCGCTCCTGGAGGGATGGGAAGGAGAATCGAAAGAATGTAACTTCCACAGGTTGAGATAAGAACAGTTTAGTAACTAAGGTAAAACACAAATCACTACTGCTACCACCAATAATAATACAAGAGAAATACAAGGAAAGAGAATACAATCGCTCACCACCCAATATTAAGCCCGACCCAGCAGTGCACCACCACCCTTCTGGGTCTCTGCCCTCCGTTTTTACATCCTGGTCATGACGTGCTGTGGTGTGGAATACTTTGGCTAGTTTGGGTCAGGTGTCCTGTCTCTGCTTCCTCCTAGCTTCCCCTCCTCCCTGGCAGAGCATGAGACTCGGAAAGTCCTTGGTCAGACCAAACCACTACCAAGCAGTTACTGAAAGCACTGGTGTTATCAGCACTGTTCCCAGGCCGAAAGTCAAAAACACAGCACTGCACCAGCTACCAAGAAGGAGAAAAATGACTGCTACTGCTGAACCCATGACAACTTCCTAAAAGCTCCCACAATAAATTATTTAGATGTATAATCTTAGATATTATTATTAATATTATGACTATGTTGATTATGTTGACATTGATATAAAACAGATAGTAGAAAGCATTAACTCTCTTAGAATTTGCTTAAACATTTCTAGCTGAGGAGATTTAGCTGTCAGAGAGTCTTTGAAGTGAACTTTCAAAATCTCTATAAATCAGAGAAGTTCTTCATGTCAAATATACATAAAATTGTTTGCTACAACTTTCATTCAGTGATAAAACTTACAACTCTAATGATACAATAAAAATAGGAAGTATTATATGAACATTCTGTATAGGTAAACAAGAAAATTATCTTTATGATCAGGACTGTGGTTTTGCTCAGAATTCTTTATTTCAGCTTCAAAATGGTCAAGGTTATTTTTTTCTTTTTTGTCCCCTTTTCTTGTTTGATAATTCTATTATCAAAAGTTTAGCATGATCTAAGCGGAATCTTGAGGTAATTACAATTTCTGTTCTGTACTTACGTAAAAGAAGTACAAAGAAATTATTTGAGAATCCAGTAGTTTTGTAATTACAGGAACTCACACCTACTGAGATATATGGATTTCTTTTTTCCATAAATACAAATTAATTTATAAATATAAGGAAGCATTATTTTAAATGCAGTGTCATAATAATATTTCATATTTATTCTGATCTTTGCACTCTAAATTCTAGGTGACACAGCTGGTTCTTGCGGTGATCCAGGTATCCCAGGTCATGGGTCTAGAGAAGAAAACAATTTTAAAATTAAAAGCACAGTCCATTTCAGCTGTGATATTGGCTATATCCTCCATGGCTCAGAAGAAAGGACATGTCTGGCAAATGGAAGTTGGACAGGAAGGCAACCAGAGTGCAAAGGTAAGTCACAGAGGATCCACTGTATTTTTTAACTGTCTTGTTAAAAATGGTAATCAGAAGACCAATTTTATATTGTCATTTTTCGTATACAGTGGATTTTGAACTGACAATTTTTTCTCATAATTTACTGCACCAAAGCTATAGCTTGGTGTCAGGTGACAATTTTGAAATCAGCCCCCAGAACCCATGGGAAAATCGCATGTTCTCAAAGTTCTGAGAAAAAAAAAGAAAGTGTATTATTTCTGTTATAGTTTAGGACATTGATTAGGCTTTTGTATGTGTATATATGTAATCACATACAAAAGACACATTCCAATTACAAAGTTAATCATCAAAGAACTGGGAAACATCATACTTATACGTGCCTATGAAATAATAGTTTGACTCAATTCTGTGCTTTGAATTAAGTAGAAAATATACTTTGGTGATGCTATAAATGCATACATACTATAGATTCAAGTTGAATCTACAATTGCGTATCTGTCTTTTTTTTTTTTTTTTGTAATTGGGAGTTTGTTTTCAGAGGGAAGCTATTTTTTCTTTATTGCAGATTTTAAACTTAAATTTGGAGGCTGTACTTCCCTACATGCAAAATGGCAAAACCAAGTAATTAGTGCAAACAGATATGTACGGTACAATGCGACTTATCAGTTGTTGGTGGGAACTTACATTTTTCAGAACAGCAGCACATATTTCTACCACATAACACTGCTGGCAGCAGGACTGTCAAAAATCATCTTTGCTACATTTTGAATAGATTTAACATTTTGCCTTATAGCTGTGCAGTGTGGTAATCCAGGAACAACCGCTAATGGAAAAGTATTTCGTATTGATGGAACTACATTCTCTAATTCAGTAATTTATTCATGCATGGAAGGATACATACTCTCTGGATCATCTGTAAGACAATGCACTGCCAATGGAACATGGTCTGGATCCTTGCCAAACTGCACAAGTAAGACACATCTCTAATGAATAATCTTTGTTTTTCTCTCCTCTGAAAGACAATAAAGTAAAATATCAAAGTTAGATGCAAATAAATTAAGTCTTCAGCTTTTTCTTGTGCTATTTCATACATGAGTTTGTGTACATGGAATTCTTTAAAAGATGAATAATATTTTTTAGTGATAGTATAATAAAGGAGATGTATGGTTACATTATCTACTTACTTTAATTCTCATAACTGTAATGATACCATAAAAATGGTATCAAGCTATTTTATTTAGGCTATGAAAGGATTTTCTTACAATGAAGCAAATCATTTCTACAGTCAAAGACTGCTTGGCAGGGAATTGGGTGAGATGACCTTCAGAGGACCCTTCCAACCTCACCATTCTGTAGTTCTTTTGACTATATACATCTGTGAGCTGCCACTGAGCCAGCTAAGTACCTACTACATGTTGCTTTTAGTTAAAGCGTCATTCCTATGTTTATGACAATACACAGTGTTTCAGTAAAAATATAGGTCACCTCCTTGCATATTCTTTTGCTTACTTTGAAAGTCAAACATTGCAGCATAAGACACGAGATATTTTCAGCGTATGACAAGAAGATATTTTCCCTTATTACTCCTAACCCACCTTTATGAAGTTCTAATGTTACAACACAGTAATATGAAGAGTTTATTTTTCCCCCATCTTAGTCTTTTTCTTCATGCAACTCTTTCTCCAATAGTATAATAAAGATTAGTGTACACAAAAGGTAAAAACTATAAGAAAAAAAAAATCAGGTCTGGGTTTTGGTTGAAGGTTTTTTTATTGTTTGTGTTTGTGTTGTTTTTTTTTTTTCTTGGCTTTTGGTGGGGTTTTTTTTGTTTGTTTGTTTTTCTTTGTAATATAACTTGGAAAATTAATAAGAAATTAGGAATTTTGGGAGGGTAGAACAATCTAGAGATCTGCTTAAAGCCAAGGTATTTACATGTTTTTAAATTTGGAAGGCAATGATTTATAATATTCTTTACACAGAAAAGTCTAAAGCGATGAAACAAGGATTAGGGAAAAAAGGGTAAAGACATGAGCTTTATGTTGTTATCCAGTCAGAATGATTGTATACGTGGTAAAATATCAAGGATTATCTCACTTGAGTTTGCAACATTAAGGATAGTAGATGGAATATGCCAAATAAAGAAAGGTAGAACCTGTGAAGTATTTGAATTTACTTGTGTTTCTAAGAAAAATAACTGGTTTTCACCAGTCTATATTTTTTTTTTAAGAATTACAAAGAAGCTATGACTTTTAACGTTGGTTTAGGGTTTTTTTAATAAATAGTTTTACTAGGCAAAATAAAAAAGGCTGAACTCCAGTTTTCTTTACTACTGCACTAGCTACCTTTAGGCTAACCCATATAACCCTGTGGTATGTATTATAGTCTCTTCTGTATCCATAGACATTGACTGTATTGGACTTTAATTTGATACATGCAGTTTAATTATTATTTGCTCACTCTGACTGTGATGAATTGTAAAGCAGGCATACTATATACCTTGGATTCTAAATTCCCCAATTATTTAGGTCAAGGGACCTGGTCAGAATACACTGCAGACATGAAGCCATGGGTTTTCTCATTTTGGAAACCACAATACAAAGAGGGTGTCATTCCCATCAGTCATGCTTTGGCTTTGCATTAGAAGTGGCTAGGATGTGCTTTCTATCCCGGACACTGCCTCCTACAATTTTCCAGAATTAATAATAATGATGTAGGGGGATTGTCAAGTTTACTATAAGATAAGCTGTAAAACACATGGGTGCTTTATTTTCTATGTGCGAGGTTTTTGCCTTGTGTTCTTGTTTTTATTTTATTTTCTGAGAACAACGGCTTTTTATCATTGCCACTGGGGTTCTCAAGTTATCTTGCTTTGAAAACTGTTCCAGAAATTCATTCACCCAGTTGACCAGATCTGAGATAAACTTACTTATCTATTCTCAGATTATAATGATATATCTCTTTATTAACTCCTTATGAGTATATAATCTCAATAGGAGATTGAATTTATCTCCGGACGCTAGAAGTCACAAAAAGCTTTACAACCACTCCCACTCATTAGTGTAGATCCATTTTGGCGTAAACCATGGCCCATGTTGCCTGAACATTCTCATCTGTTTATATGCATAGTGACCATGTAAACATTTATAAAGTAGGAGATTTTTGCAGATGTATAATTGAAACTCTTCAGCCCCCATCTCCTTTCAGGATGTACCCAAGGAAAAGTAAATTAAATTATAGATCCCTGCTTGTTTCATAATGAAACTGAACTGATAGGAAAATTTGAGGGTATCAAAGAGTTGTAATGGCATATGGATTATTTCGTGCTTTTTTTTTGTTTGTTTGGTTGTTTTTTTTTTCATTTTATAATTTTGAAATTTTACTGATCCATATTGTACAGTCCATTGCTTCTACAGTTGAATAGATGTATTGATATTCTCCAAATGTAGCTTTTACACAGTTCCACATGTTGTGTTTGGCAGCTAATTCAGATTACATGTTTATTTGTTCTTGATGGAGATGAGATTTATGATAATTTTACCTTCTCTTTTTTCCCCCAGTAAATTTCTAGTTTTGCCCTATGTTTTTACTCTCTCATATAAATAGATCACATTTAGGTTCTAAAATCTGTTCCTCAACTATTTGCTTGCAGTTATCAGTTGTGGAGATCCAGGAGTCCCAGCCAATGGTATGAGATATGGCGATGATTATGTTGTTGGACAAAATGTTACTTATATGTGCCAACCTGGTTATACGATGGAATCAAATAGCTCCTTAATTCGCACTTGTACTAGCAATGGCACATGGAGTGGAGTAATCCCAACATGCAAAGGTACAACATTTATTTTGCTTGTCAACTCTTCTGTGACATCTGCATTCACTGTTTATTGTAATGTGTCAGCCAAATATTTCCACAGAAAGCAAAACTTAGTACGAACACAACAAATTTATTTTTGTGGCTGCAGGGATGGTGAATTCATCCTTTGCTTCTTTTCCCTTTTATTTTTTCAGACCAGCATAGTATGTTGAGCAGTTCTTTGTAGCTTTATAAACCATTTTATTACCTTGCCGCTAAGCTGAATTAGACAATATGAAATGATTTAGCTTGGTTTTTGTTTGTTAAGGTTAGCATGTCATACCAAAAATGACCTTGCATATATCCCTGGCTTTAGAAAAAGACTGCATTCTTCATTTTTCTGTTTTACTGGAAATTTTTACTCCTCTCCGTTGAAATTTAAACAGTGACAAATCCGACTGTTACAGAAAGACCACCTTACCTGTATCATCAAAACAGTTTTCTCTGAGAAACTCACTAGATAAATCCTGAAACACCTCTCTAGAGTAATTTTTTTCACTCTTCCTGATACCACAGCATTACAGTTTTGGCATTTTCTTCCTGGATTCATACTAAGCATGTCTGATTTCTCTTCTTTTAAAACTTAGTTGGGTTTGTACTTACTTTGTTTTCATCCATCTTCTGTGTTGTTTTAACAAAGCATAGATACACACCTGCTCAGCAGTTCTTATTTTCTAATCTTGAATTCATTCATCAAAACAGATAAAATGAATTTCAAATCTCTGCCCCATTTGGAATTACCTTCCTTGCTGAGTACAGTTCTTCTAATATCTTACCAAGTCCCATTTAATTCTAATTCACCTCTGACAATATAATTTTTTTAAAGTTATTTTCCCAACACATTCTTCAGAATGTCAGAATTCGAGATAATCTTAATTTACTTTTTTTTTTTTTTTCTATTTATATTGTGCTCTGAGTGAGCCCCAGCTTCAATTACAAAACTGATTTTAAGAACAGAAGAATGGCCATGCAGGTCTTATTGCTCTAGAGTCTGTCTGTGTGCAAGAGTGCTGTAAGCAAATAACTAGAAGATCGTAAGATAGAACAAGTATTTATGACAGTCTCACAGCCTCAAATCCTAAAGGACTACCAGGCACCTAACCGGGAGCAGAAAATCTCACTTTGATTTGATTCAAATGGAGCCAAACAAAGTAAGACCAATTTTGGCTTTCAGTTTTGAGTCTTTTTGATGATTTTAAGTCATACATATATATGGCTTGCATAAACAGTAAATAATAACCATAGACAGAATCTCTAGTGCTCTCAGAATCTTGCTGAACTTTACACAGGTCTGTGGGAGTGCAATAGGCAAGTTAATAGAATCATAGAATCATAGAATAGTTAGGGTTGAAAGGACCTGAAGATCATCTAGTTCTAACATCCTTGCTATGGACAGGGACACCTCATAATAAACCATGCCACCCAAGGCTCTGGCCAACCTGGCCTTGAACACCACCAGTGATGGAGCATTCACAACTTCCCTGGCCAACCCATTCCAGTGTCTCACCACCTACACAGTAAAGAATTTCTTCCTCATATCCAATCTAAACTTCCCCTCTTTAACTTTGAACCCGTTACTCCTTGTCCTATCACTACAGTCCCTAATGGATAGTCCCTCCCTAGTCTCCCTATAGGCCCTCTTCAGATACTGGAAGGCTGCTAGGAGGTCTCCATGCAGCCTTCTCTTCTTCAGGCTCAACACCCCAACTGTCTCATCCTGTCTTCATATGGGAGGTGCTCTATTCCCCTCATCATCCTTGTGGCCCTCCTCTGGACTTGTTCCAACAGTTCCATATCCTTTTTATGTTGAGAACAACAGAACTGCACACAATACTCCAAGTGAGGTCTCACAAGAGCAAAGTAGAGGGGCAGGATCACCTCCCTCGACCTGCTGGTCA
>JARCZZ010016340.1:0-30248 GCA_030323915.1 Brotogeris chrysoptera | reverse complement strand
GAAGCTGTGAATGCTCCATCCCTGGCAATGTTCAAGGCTGGGTTGGACATAGCCTTGGGTGGCATGGTTTAGTGTGAAGTGTCCCTGCCCACGGCAGGGGGTTTAGAACTAGATGGTCTTAAGGTCATTTCCAGCCCTAACTGTTTTATGATTCTGTGATCTTCCTGCTTTACGTCTGTCCTCGGCTTAGCATCCCAATAACCCGATCTTCCTTGGAAACTCTATGAAAGACATATGAAAATATTTGAAAATAATAGTAGTTAACAACAATGAGGGGAAAAGTGGCAACCCTTTAAAAGTACCTTTCTCCGTTTAGTAATTTCCGTTGGCTTGAGTTGTGCTAGAGATTGAATTTCACATTTTGTAGATGATGTGATTCTCAGCCTGCCAATTCTTTTTCAAGAGGACATCTTTTTGGTTTTGTGACTGGCAAGTGCCTGATGGAGACATGTCTTCTTTGTCTCTAAAAAAAGAATAAACCTTTCTAGATAGCCTTTTCGCGTTAAATGTATGCACAGTCAAAGGTGAGTTTATGTTTTCTGAGAAAACTTGACTCCCACCTTTTAAAGATTTATGCCCACCTGTAAAAATTAATTGCAGTAAAAAATTGTTGTTGATAATTGGGAGGCTTTGATCCAGTAACAGGATTATTTAATTTGTAAAATGTCACATGACTAATCAAGGAAAAATAACCAAAGTTAGTTATTATGTCAGCTGTTGTAACATTCTTCAGACATTATCCAACTTAATCTTTGAACAGGGTCTACTAAAGGTTGCTATAGACAATGCCAGAGCTCAAGAAAAACAGGTCCAACTGGAAAAGACAGAGCTGAAGATGGAGCTCTTCAGGGAACGAGAACTGAGGGAAACGCTTGAAAAGCAGTTGGCTGTGGAGCAGAAGAACAGAGGTAACTTGATTAAGCAGACATAAACACCTTGTAATTTATTTCCTTAGGAAACCTAATCTTGTATCAAACACCTGTGTTTGATCAAAACTTTTCCCCTTATCTCACATTATGTTCAAGCTGATTGCAATGCAGGACCTTTTACAACCTGCCTGATTCTGTGTAGGTTCTTCATAAGATTTGGAACAAGGAACTTTTTCTCAAAGTTTTACCTGAATGTTACTTATTGCGCTTGTAATGCACAACATAATTACAAATACCATAGGTGCTTTTAACGGACTTTGGCAAGTTATGGTCATTATGAGAAATGCTAGCTACGTAACACAAAGACAATTTAGATCAAGTTTTAGAATTTGCAAAGTTTTAGGAACTCTTGTTTCTGTTCTTATGTGTTAGGGTCATATATTGCATATGTAGGCAAACCGTATGTAATAAATATAAAGATAGTAATAATTCATGACCTTTATAATGCATAGTTGATCAAACACATTTGTAGAATGAACTGTTAAGGTTCTTCTTAATAAGTCAGTAGTATTAGTAGCATATCAAGTATTAACATCACCCCACTGTCAAGCATATACATGTTAAAGAATTTTAAATAATTTCATTGATTTAAACGTCAGACGGTTTACAGTGATTTGCATTAACTATTTGCATTATGAGCATGTTCTCATCTTTCTTTCTGTGTCTACTTTTCTGTATATGTATGTCTTGCTCTTTAATGGTGTCTAATTACTTTGCCAGGGACAGTTAACCCCTGTTAACTTGTTTAACACAGACTATGACAAGTCAGGTATTATTTTTTCAGGACTAAAGTTATAACTCGCTTCTTGTCCAGTTTAATTATCTGGGAACCAGCTAAATAAGGAATCCTGAAAACTCTTTAATTCCCAACCAGTATCATTATATCTTTAACATGCTAGCAGTAAGTACACAGTATAATCCTGATTCATGTCTTGACCCATTGAAGGGTAGGACTGTGACATCATTACTTATTCTTTTTAAACTTTTGACTATACATTTTTAAAGACAGTTATTATTAACAATTACCACATATGTGGAATGAATTATCCCTTTGTCCACAACTGGCCCATTTTTCTCAGTACAGTTGCACTTCTTACACTTCTAAAGTTTTGTAAAAGAGCTGTTAGGATGTGAATCCTTTTACCTCTGTGTCTCACAACAGCTCAAATATGTATTCCTTTCTAGAACTGGGCAATCACATGGACAATATAAAAGGTTGGGGGGAGAGGGGGAGCATCTGACTTTACCTGAGTTACGCCAACTAAAAGTTATGCACCTCATTCCTTTCTGTTCAATAAAGAAAGAGATTCATATATCCTGTTTTCTGACAGGTAAGTGGGGTCAGTTACAATGTGAAGACTTCTTTCTCTTTGTTTTAGTTCCAGAGGGTCATATAGTTAAACTAGGGAATATAGTTGACTAGGATGGACTAGACACATATGTTTTGAGCAGTTAAAATTAAATAAAATTAATTTTACACAAAACTGTATGTCAGGAAAGAGCATGGGGTAGTCTCGTATTTTATACAAGATACTGAAATAATTGACAGTGTTATTTTCAGCATGATGCATTTTTTTTTTTTTTATATGTGTCCCTCTAGCAGTAATATTGCACTGGTAAAAGAGCCAGACCAAAGAGGAATGGATTTGAACACTTGAATGGTGGCGTGCAGCAGAGCAAATATAATGAGTATGTCTATCCCTGCTATTGGATACTTCTGTACAAAGAAACCAAAATGATGGATTATTCTTTTAAAAAAGATCCAAATAGGAGAGAAAAAATAAAGCCAGATGTAATTATTGTGAGAATTTATTCTTCCATTAAAGGTAGAAAAATACGTAGGAGGCTTTACCTACTATCAGTTTTCCAGATAACAAGTGTTATGTCTAAAAGTTTCACATCTTAATGAAAGCATGAGAAAGATTGGAGAAGTATGCCACATCTCTGATAAGTTAAGAGATACCATGTGAGAAAACTGAAATACGCTTAAAAACTATATCATAGAAACATGAGTCACTGTGTCACATACAGGTCAAAACCCATTAGGTGAATGGGACCTTGAGCATTAGCAATATCTACCTTCTCATCACGTTAACACAAATGAGTGTCTTTTTCATTAGGTACTAAATCTGAAAATTTTTGCCCTTTTTTTTTTTTTTTTTTTTTGCATTAAATTCACTGCTTCTGCTGTATGTTCTACAGAGCTGCTTATTTACTGTACTGTTTCCTTCCTTGTAAGTATTCCCATTAGTGATTCCTGAGGCTGTAGGATGTGTCTGATCAACTGGTGAAAGTAGGATAATATCTCTTCTGTGAGCAGCTACACAGTAAGGGCTTGCTAATTCTGGCTCTGACTGCTGTAGTCACATTTACAATGTGTCAGCCATGATGACATTTTAATTCAGAACACAACATATGTTTCTTTCTCATTTATTGCAATCACTTTCCAAGTACTTATAATGAAAACATTAAAACTGTGCAATGATTCAAAATGTCTTTAGTTTAGCCTTTGTACAGCTACTAGCTGTTCTTTGATAGTGTAAGATAATTAGTCAGTATAGTAGTTGGTACTGTACAAAATGAGAGAGAACCAAAATTCCAAGGGACAGGAACCAACAGAACAAGAAAGAGAGAAGGGAAAGACAAAGGGAAATGTGGATAAGAAAAAGATACGGGAAGAGTCTGAACACTAAAAAGTTGGATGGCTTGCAGGAAGAAGCAGGTTGGAGGGGAGTTAGAAAACTCGGTGCCTTTCCGTAAGGAATGAGGATCGCAGCGAAGTAGGGGCTGAGCTCCTCCCGCAGCCTGAGCACCCGAGCAGCTGGATCTCCCTCTTGTGGGAGAGAAGCTGCTGGCAGGCAGGCAAAGCAGGCCAACAGGGAAGAACTTCATTGCTATGTGTATACCATATGCTATGGGCAATAACAAAACGGTTCACTTAATCCCCCAAAAAATTACTCATCTTTAGAGACAGAGGCTTATCTACGTCAGATGATGCAAAAGTACATTTCACTGCTGGTTTTCTGATTCGGACATTCATAGGTTCTCTTCTGTTTATAAACAGAATATATGCTATAACTGAATATCACTTACAGTTTTCAGTACTATGGTATAGAAGAGTAGCTTTTAGAATACCTCAATGTGATTCCAGCAAATTTCAAGTAATTGAAATTGGTGAAAATTCATCAGTTTATGTGAGTTGTTGTGTTTGTAGCGCTTTTTGGGACTCTTAATAGGTAACTGTGTAGCCAAGTTTCAGGTCTAACTGAGTTCACTCAATTTCTTTTTTCCTAGCAATAATTCAGAAAAGGCTAAAGAAGGAAAAGAAAGCAAAGAGGAAATTGCAGGAAGCACTTGAATTTGAGACTAAACGACGGGAGCAAGCAGAACAGACACTGAAACAGGCAGCTTCAACAGATAGTCTAAGGGTCCTAAATGGTAAGAAGCCTCAGTATCATTACCTTTCAATTTAAGTGCCAAAAGAAGCATGTTATTTTGAAAATTTATAACATGATGGGGGGGAAAAGAAAGAAAATCTCTTTTCTTTCCTTCATTCCAGCGATACCTCTCTCTTCTTTTTGTTACTTTATATAGTGTGTGCAAATAAACTCATTGGAGAGAATGTTCAAACTGATATAACTTTATATTATTAGCTTGAGAAGTCAATTTTTTTCTTCTTATTTTTCTCCCCCCTTTTATGCTTAAAAAATCTATTGCTCATTAATCTTCCTAGTCTAACAAAAAATTGTCCTTGCCTCCAGTCATTGTTCAACATTAAAAAAACTGACCAATGTTGATTTGTCAGAATCAATTCAGAATTGGAGTAACAGGTTGTAAAAAGGCTATAAGAATCAAATGAAATATGTGTCAGTCTTACCTTTCTATGTTTCTAGACTCTCTGACCCCAGAGATAGAAGCTGACCGCAGCGGGGGCAGAACAGATGCTGAAAGGACAATACAAGGTAGGAATTTGCAAAAGGCTATAAATCTAGATCTAGCTATATGAGTTTTTCCTCAGCTTTAGACTGCTATTCAAGCATGTAGCCTACCATCTGGGCCACATCAAAACAAGTTCAAACAAGGTCAAGTTCATCTTGCTTGTTTATAAGAGCGAATACATTCTGTACTGATGGATTTTCTTTAATAGGTCATTTCTGTTTATACAGAGCAATTAAAGAAGAATAATTAATTTGAAGCAATACTGGGTTGAATCTCAGGCATGCTGAATGCAGGTTTTGTGCGTATGTGTAGTTAGATTTTTGAGATAACAATGCTTGTAAAGGTATATTTGAACCATTTTAAACCTTTTAACTATACAAATGGCTGAACCCAATGGGTATCATTCAAGGCACAATGAGAATTTCACAGCTAATATTCAGTGGCAGTTACTGAAAGGTGTGTTTCAATAAGCTACTCTGAACATTAACGATAAATAAGTGTTTTATTCCCTTCTAGGATTTTTCGTTTACTATATCCCATTATTTACATTTTAATAAAACAAATCTGCTGAGTAAATTTATACATGAAATACTAAAAAGAGTGATATTACTTCCCCTGTGAATCTAAATGTATATATGTATTGCAAACACCAAGATATTAGCAAAGAACACATTTTTAAGATAGCATTTGCGTTATAATGTCTTCTTTAGTCAACAGGCTAAATCTACGTAGTGAATACTAAACAGTAAAAATAGCATTTGTTTTAAATTGTAAATGAAGATGCATTTTTCAGAGGCAAGCCTAAAATGATTAGCTCCAGTAATCACTCTCAATTGCCTTTATTTTGCATTTCGAAGTCAATCATCTTAACCATGTCATTTGACATCTTCTGTGTGTTATTTAATTGCATTTTCTAGCTCCTTAAGAGTTGTTACTGGTGTGCCACAAGGAGGCTGTAACAACAGACTAAAAAGTCAACAAGCTTTTAATGTATTGAGAATATAAACAAATACAAAAGAGTCAATAAATTCTGATGAAAGACAAACACATGAATTAAAACAAAAATATTTCGATTTAAAACAAATTATGTCTGCAAAGTCAATAACTCAGCAGTTGGAATATGCCAGATTAAATGTTGCCTGGGAAGTGGGTACATGTTACGAGGTTTGCTATTCCAGAAACCTGCTTTCCTTCCCATAAAATGTGTGCTTTATTCAAAGCACCATTTGACGTAATTCATTTAGTAAGAATTCAGTTGTTATGTTATTTTGTTATAATCCAGTCATGTTATTTTCTTTGGTGCAGACTTCTAATTTTTCTGTGAGGCCGTTCTGTTACACTAGTTACTGCAATACCTGAGCTCTTTGCAAGCATTAATTACTTTATCTTCAGGGCATGCCTGCAAGGAAGTGAAGTTTGGAGTATTCCAATTTGAAAGCTGGGAAATAGAGTCACAGACACATTAAGATGACAAACTACTTACTTTCCAAGTACTGAGGACCTAATTTTTCAGGAGACTTTGCATTTTTTGGCGAACGTATTCAGTGTATTCAAATCACTGTTCCTACTGATTTCAGTTTCACTTATGGGCTGAGATACCAAGCTGGATATTTATAATATGAGCAACACATAACTGCTGGCTGGTTTGGAAGTATGTTTTCTAAAGGACTTATCCCAAACTACATAGCAACAGCACTTAAGGTTTTAAACCATGATTATCCATGCTTTTCCAGCTATCCTCTGCCTTCTTATGCTCATTTCATATACTTCTATTTCTGCAACAAATGAAATCAAGGACTTTACAGGCAACACTCTCAGTAATGATGACCCTTTTCTTCATTCATCTGCCTAAAGTCTTGCAGGTTAAAAAAACCAAAATCTATGGATTATTAAATTGAAGACTGGACCATGATAGATTCTGATAATGGTATTGGATCATATTGCAAAGGCAACCTTATTTCTGACATTTCCTGTCTCTAGTTTGCAGTCTTAACATAAAATTAAACCAGGCTGTTTATATAGAAAAGAAAAAAAGTAAGCAAGAGATAGATTTCTAATTTCTTATAGTTGAAAATATTCAGCTTAACTGTCATGCAGCAGTTCAGACTTTTAGACCTACCACAATATGTAACCCACAACCCAAATGTAACTATAGGAGCTTGTCTTTGTGGATCCGCTGTTACAAGGTGACAGGTTTCAGAAATAGTTCAAGAAATAGTCAGTAGTGGATGAGTAATGCTGCATGTCAGGACTCTTTGTCTTCACTTTCAATATTGGAAGGAGGATCCCCTTTCACCATAAGCTCCCTTTTCTCTGCGTCACCCTTAGCATGTATCCCCATGTCTCTGTCCCAGATCCTCCTAGCTTCTTCTTCCTTACTCCATTTCCTGCTTTGTTAATGGCTAATCTCACTCGTTCTTTGCTGTACATTGCACTCTTTTTTCACGAACTTCACATTCTTCCAACATTCTTTTCTGAACTCAAGTTTCATGCCACCCTGACCTCTTGCCCAGTCATTTCAAGAGCTGCATTGACATTTACCATTACCAGCTGTTTGGTGCCACATCTCCGTCTGTATTCCCTGCTTTCCCCTGCCTTCCTATCAAGTTCCCTACTGTATTTAGTACACGTTCTGTTTCATCTTCTGCATCTGCCTGGGTATCAGGTAGGCAAGCACTGAGGATTACTGTGTTCTTATTTCAGTATTTAGCACAGCAACTGTTTGCAGGAATGAGGAGAAAGAGAAGCAGGTTAAAAACTGCTTCATTCCTGCAGCACTGGGACAAAGCATGCTCAGTACAGAGGGGCTCCTTGGAGAATTTAGTTGCAAAATTCTGTAAAAGCTTTCCAATGAGTGAATCTGGGATTTTTTTGACACTTTTTTGAATTTTTTATCAGGGAAACAAAGACCGTATCTTTCCAGTTTTGCAAGATTTCAGTTATGTCCTTACACTTTATCTGTAACTGGTACATTATAACGCATACTCTAGTATGCATTATAGAAGCATTATTATATAGAATATACAATATAGCCCATAATAAAGAATACAGTACTATCTCTTTCATGTTTCAGGTTCTGGGAAAAAAATACTTACAAGGAAAATACTTGTGTTTCTCATTCCTCTCACAAACCTATCTCTATACGCTTGTCGGGGTAATAGTCTTTTTATCCACAATCATTATTTTTTTTTCAACTTCCTGTATTAAGCGTGTTATGCAGTTCTATAACTAAGCAAACAAAGGCAGAAAAGCTGTTGCATTCTGTGGGCAAGTGAAATAATTGAAATACCAACTGTAATGTCAGCATTTAGGAAAATATGCAAGGAAATCATAATTAGAAATGAAAATTTTATCTACTATTTTTTATAAATAAGAGGATACTTCTCAACTCAGTTATATTTAATGTTAGTATTTTTAGTTATCACTTCTGTGAGTAAGGAATAGGACTAATTTACGTGTAATATATAATTGCATTTGTCAATAAGGGGGGTATGTTGTGTTCTATTTTTCATCATGTAGCACTCATTCAGATTTAGTTCATGGAAAGTCTTTGTAAGATGGAGTGATAATAAAAAGAAATTTGAGTATGAGACTATAAAAAGAAGCTGTACAGAATATTTTAGGGTTGGGTTGGGGTTTTTTTTGAGTACTGGGTAGATAACAGTTTTCTGGAATATCCATAAAATACTAGCAAATAATGATAATTAAATGACCCAGTTACGGGTCTCGGATATATTTGCATTTTTTTTATCAGTACAAACAGATACAAAGTTACTAGGAACTGGTGTAGACACTGGTTTTAAATGTTTTCTTTCTTGCTTCTGTTTAAAATAACAATAAAGCAGATTATCCTCTTCTTCATACGTATTGTAGGTTCACTAGATGCCTATGCCTAGCTCCCAATCCGGTTTCCCAAGACCCCCTCATCCCACACAAAAAGGTACCATACAAAGATAATGTTTGACTTTTATATACTGTTTTGTTACCAGACCTCTTACTAAGCGCTAGAATAATAACATTTACTGCCGCTCTTACTTTCTTATTTCCATTGACATTTTCTTCCCGATCTCCTTACTTACTCCATATTTTACTTACTTTCTCCATATTTTACTTACTTACTCCATACTTACTCTGTATTTTACTTACTTACTCCATGCTTACTTACTTCATATTTGCCTGCCTGTGTTATTAATTTTTTTGCTGTAAATACCACATTCCAAATTTTTTGTCCCCCAGTAGTTTAGCTCCCAAGTCCTGTACGCTCATCTTCATTACATTTAATCACGACCTTTATGCGTTATCTAAACCTCTAAAAATGTTCTTCTGAACTGTCTTGTACTTCCTCACTGTCTCCCCCATTGAGCATTCTTTTCATATGGTCCTGTGGTGTCCCTGTCATGTCTTCCTTTTCCCAAATTGTTCACAAATTTTTTTGTATTTTTCTCCCAAAGCTATCCTGTTAAGAGCAGGAAGCTTAACCAATTTTTCTCTCTCGGGCTGCTATTTTTTTTTGTCTTCTATATTTCTTTCCTGTTTTTTAGCAGTTGCCTCAGCCTGTACCATTTCTACTTTCTTCCAGTTAATTTCCAACTTCTACATGGCATCATTCCAGCTGTTTCTGAAACCAGCTTCACTGTTCTCTGTTCAGTCTTCTCACTCTGTTCAGTTTCCCTGAATACTCAGGCCTTTCTTTATTTTTTACCCAAATGCCTGGTTGTGTTCTGAGAGACACTTTGCACTGTGCCTGTTCTCAAACTTTCTCTGCCCTGCTCCACTCTTTCAGTCAGTTTTGACTTGGCTACACATTTTCCTCACATGCAAATTCTGTTCCTTTTGTCCCTCAGTCAATATTTCATGCCTCAATTCCTTATTCTGCTGCATTTTTTTTTTCCTTCTAGCGCATTATCAGACTTTCTCCAAATGAGTTTGTTACCTTACTCTCCCTGTCCCTTAGCAAAATCAAGTTACACTTTCTAAGCCCTTTCCCACCTACTGTTTCTTCTTGCCTTTTCCTGATTTTCCATCTCTTCTGTAGGCTCATATTAACAGTGCAGTTCAGTATAATTCTGATTAGCTTCAGACCATGCTTTACTGATGTAAGGAAAAAAGCCACTTAACTACCATACACATAAAAGCTTCCAGGACCGTCTGTTTCTTTCCCTCCCAGAAAAGACAAGGCAGGAAATGAAGATGTTGAGCAGATCCAGGAATAAAGACAGAAAACAACTGCAACTCAGTCCACTGACTGACTTCATAGTCCTGTATGAGGTTACTTGTAAGGCCTTTGAAGGCTACTGAGGAGGAGTGAGAAAGAAATTATGATTCAGCTTTGCCCATGCCAAGAGCTTAGTGTGTTCATTTTGCTGTCTAAGTACACGGGGAAGATGCCCTGTAGCTGCCCTCCACATTAGTAGAAATTGCCTAGATACAGCTTCAGTCATTTGCCTGAAAACCTAACCTAAATTGTTTTCTATGTTGGTTTGAAATTTATTTTTCAACTAGCAAAATCAGTGTAATAATCTCACCAAACAGTCCTTGATTCTTTCTTGCTGTATGCATGTCTGAAAGATAGCTATATGAAGGACTTCCACATTGAAAAGGAACTTTTGATGGTTCTGTGAAGCTTGTGCACAGAGTTCCACTTCTGATATATAAATCTGGACAAAAGCATGTGGAAATATGTGATATTTTTTATGAGATCAAAAACTTTATTGAAAAGGGCCATTATCAAGACTGTTAAGTCAAGCATTCCAAAATTAGGAAATAGTAGAATTAAGGCTGTTTTCCGTACCTTTGTTCAACTGTCTTTGTGTGTGCATTGTGATATAATCTTTAATTATATGATTAGATATTGTATTTTTCACAGTACTCTGTCTCATTCAGTGCAGGGGACAAGGATGTAGTTGAATAAATGGATATCTGTCCAATATTTTCTCTATCTTCAGTGCTCACTGTGTGCTCTCATGTTTTATATACCTGGTTTGTATATAATACTTTCAGCATTAGCCATCATGCTTTGTGGAAGAGGCACAAATTATTATCTCTGTTTCTTTCATATGACAAATCTTAATTTTGGCATTTCCTAACAGTTGAGTGTTTTGCTGCACCATTTGAATAATGTCCTAGATAACAATTTCTTTGGGTTTTCCTTTTTACATGTAAGCTACAGTCAGAAGTTTCACAACCTTATGGACTTGAATCTTTAGGTTCCTAGTGATAAAAGCTAACAAAGTGACTAATAAACTGTAATACCTATTATGAACAGTATGGTGTAAGGAATCACCATTTTGCCATAGGGTTTTACAGATACTTGTTGAGAAAAATAAAGACAATGTTGGGATACATTTCATGCCCTTAGACACAGAATTGTCCTTGCACTCTTCTTGCATCCTGTATTTCTTTGAACAGTGAACATCAAGCTTTCTTGTTCTTGTTTTGTCCTTATCTATGGCCTAATTTTCCATTTCCAAATTTTATAATCTTGCCTCTTTTTTGCTTACTTTTTAATACAAGTTTCTATTTATTTTAAGTTATAATTCCAGCCTCTAATTTTTACTTCTCACACCTAATATCCTTGTTAATCAAGAACCAGACATCTGCAGATACTGGCTTATAACACTATCCATATGCCACACATCCAGTTACTTGTCAAGATTTCTTCCTCTTCAGGTGGCTTTACCTGACTTTCTTACCCTGTATGTCTTCTGTCCCCCTCTTTCCTTCTATACTCAGCCACTGGGTCCTGTTCTTGTCTAGTAAGTCCAAACCACTCAATCCCTCAACTTTAGTATCCGTTACTGTCAGCCAACCATTTCTTATTACTAGCTCCCTTTCACAGTGTCTTCAAGTGCCCTAATGTCTGTGTTTCTGTCTATGTGTTTAATCAGTCTCGGTCACTCCCTCTGCTTACATTTTCTGTCTCTATTTTCAATTCCAACTGCATTAGACTTCTCTTCCTAATTTCTCTAAATCTTAAGTTTTATGGGAGTTTATGGTTTATAGACTTAGAGAAGATTACTGTTGGCTGTAACAGGATACATTTTCCAGTGCAAGACTACTCTCAAATTAACTAATGATTTTTAAAAAAAATAGTTTTCAATATCCTCAAATGACAGGACGTCTGTTCCTTTTCTGGGGACATCAGTTGTCTTTGCAGCACATTTTAACTAAAATGCCTTTTCTTTCATGTTACTTTCATTTATTTTGCCCATGATACTGACTGTTATGACCAGCATCAAGTCAATTTCTCTTATCCATTATCCTCTGTAGAGTCCCTTCAATAGTAGTATCTTTCTCCCAGGGCTTCTCTCTCCTATCTTTGCATTTTCTCTCTTGCTCCCTGTGTCCCCCCTTCCTCTTAATCAAAAGCAATTCCATTTGCACCTGTAGACCCTCAGAGACAAGGTCATCTATCTGTATAATGCTGTGTAAACCAATGGTCATATATTCTCTACAGTACTGATTGATTAAACCCAAGAAAAGGAAAGCACCTGATTCTTTATACATTTCACCAGGTTTTTTTCTTGCCTTTTTTTTTCTCATTGAACTTCTTAGAAATGTTAAATATATATATATAAACTTGTAAATTTTGCATTTTTATTCAATTGACACTTTTTGTCACATATTCCATTTTTATTGCTGCTTAGCAAGTACTGTGGATTATTTGTTACTCATTTATTATTGCGTGGGACTTCTAGCAGAAAGGTGCTTCAGTTTAGTAAAGAGCCAGGATTCTCAAATGGATTCATCAGCTCATTTTGAGAATGAAAACACATTTTCATTTTCCCATGTGACATCCCTTCTTTTCTACTGAACTAGTTCAATGCTGTTTCAGCCTTCCTTATATTACTGCTTTCCCATTTTCCCTTCCTCTCTGTTTCAACCTCCCCCTCCCTGCCAAATACTACTTCTGAATATCCCAGATTTTCCTTGTTAGGCCACTTCTTTGACCTGTGAGGCAACGTGTGTGTATGATGTGGAGCTATGTGTGTGCTGGTTGACCCAGTGGCTGACTAGGAGATACATACGTTCTGCGGAATCAGTGACAAGCCAGGAGGTACACATTTTCTGCTGCACGTCTTGTTGCTGCCTCTTGGCAGCTGGGCAAATCAAACAGTACATGGTGCTTCTCAGCAGCTGATGGGCCAAACAAATGGTTTTTCAAGCTGCAAGAGAACCACGGCCCACCTGTCATGCAGGCCTGCTATAAAGGCTGAACGTTTCAGCAGGGAAAAGAAGTCAGGAGCTGGAAACAAAGCTGTCAGAACCCTGGAAGGCAAAGGGTTGTTTGTTGGGTTTTTTTTCTAGATATATTGAATAACTGCCCAAGGAAACACCTGCTACTTAGCTAGGCTGTTTATGGAAACAAACAGCTGGCTATTCTAGACCCATAGAAATATGAAAAGGTTCTGTAAAGCAGCAGTTACAAAACAGTGGTATGGATTTTTTGGAGATGAACTTTTCTGTGACTTTCAAGCCACTTGGCCTGTTATTCTGTTATTCCATCTTTAATTCCAGATTAAAAAAAAAAAAGAGAGACAACAACAACAATAAAACAACAAAAAAAACCCCTATGGTAACAAAAACAATCACCCCTACAAAAATAAACCCAATATAAAAAAAAACAACATAACACAAAAAGCTAACAAACAAACAAACAAAAAAAAACAAAACAAAACAAACACAACAAAGCAAAAAATGCAACCCCCAAACCAAACCTAATACTTCCCATTTAATTCGTCAAGGAAATCTATTTTTCAGCTTAGGTGTCAACAAACAGTAAGGAGGTCTGCCTATGTTTGTGAAATACAGTGTCTTGTGAACGTGTGACTTTCAGCAATCTAACAGATTTTGCATTTTTCTTTTTACCTGTCTGATTATCAGGCTTCCTCCTTAAGTTTTCCATTCTTAAGGTTTCTGAATTTCAGTAAGGCAACCGGTTTCAGTCTCTACAGCTTTGGTTAGCTGCAGACATAAGACAGGACCATGCCCTCCTTAGGGCTGTGTTCTAGCACCTCTAGGTACAAGTAGTGATCTGAGCTACAAGAAAACTGCAAAAGACAAGAGAATGGAACAAAGCTGTTGTAGTGACCCACTAAGGAGTGATGTCTGCTCTCTTGTTATTGATACTTCGCTGCATGCCAGAGTTTGTCAAATAAATTGATGCATTGGTGAAAACATATCAATTTTAGAAGCTGAAGAGGAGAGTCTTTCCTGCATTGCTCTTCTCTGTTGCCTTTCTTATACTGAAAGTATTTTCAGACCAAGAAGTGTTGTTAAAGCTGGGAAACTGTTGGAAGTTTAGTGTCTAACCCTCAATGACATTTAATTTAGCCGCTTTACTAACTCTCTTTGGTTAGTCCACCAGATTGTATTTTTTTGTTGTTCAGTCTTCCAAAAATATTTGCTGGTTAAATACTGTTCCTATTTGCAGTAGCACATGCTTAAAATGTTTCATTTTCCCTCTGATTAGTGCCTTAAACTTCATCTTCTTTTTGACTGCAGTGTATAACACTTTGTATTGTAAGGGTCATGCACTTATTATTCAACTATACAGTGCTGTGCGCTTCAATGAAATTATGTACATATAATAAATAACAGCAATCTGTGTGTGCTACTTTAAATTTCATTACTGTTGCAGAAGCTATACCTCTGGAAATAGGTTCTCCAATTCTTACACATTTTAGAAAAAGCTGGGCTCTTTCCTGTACGCTAATTTAAATATTTTATTTTCCCTGAGAACAATAAGCCTTGCTATCTTTACAGCCTCACTAGTTTAAAAGACATTTGGTTTACTGATTTTTTTGGCTTGACACACAATCCAGTATAGTACATATTTTAAACCTAGATTGTATATTAGACATTAGTGACATCTCTTGCTCGTTTGTTTATTACAGTTGAAATCTGAATAGTCAGTGAGGAAACACACAGTAAGGATTTATTTTGCTTCATATTTCCTTGACCATGAGTAAATACTGAAATTATCGTGCATGGAAACCAAAAAGTAATAAGTGTGTTCCCTGCCCCCCTCCCTGGGAATCCAGCACTTTGGCAGGTTTTCAACCCAAACTAATCAATTAAAGACAACATTGATTAACTTAAACAGAAGGTAGTATTGATTGCAGGCAGTAACCTATAAATAGACAATTGTTTCGTAGTGTTCACAGGTCACTGTTAGTTACACCTTTAAACTTTAAGGTACATAATCCTGTTATCTATCACCCAAAAAGCAAAGGAAGGGCATAGAGTTAATGAACAGTTACATGTATGTTGCAAAGTATTCTAATAGAACCCTCTTATTCAACACTTATAATCTTACATAAACTTTTTCACATTCTCTTTGAAATTGCTATCTATTGGAGTTTACGTCTCTTTTTATAGTTGCATATATACGAAGCTGCTGGAAATCAAATATGTTCATTACTTTTCTACTGAGATAAATGATTAATCAATCAGAGGCTTTCTTCCAACATAGTACTTTAGTGCACTTTCGAAGCAACTGTGTAAAATTAATGACTAAGCATGAACAGAGTCAAATGGGAAAATTTAGGACGACAAGAATATTAAATAAAGCACATTGTGCACCAAAAAGGCTGTAAAGACTTTATATAGAATTGTTTTGCTTTGTTGCATTTTTGTTCATCTCTTACTCCCTCTTTCGTCCATATTCATATTATTCAAACAGGGAAAGATAGGATCTATGAATTCTTACCTAACAGACTTCTGAGGTCACCCCAGTTGTCTTGCTACCTGGGAGAGATGGGCACTGCAAGCCACTAAACTACCTATTTGTTTCCTATGAATACTCTTTTCCACTCATCTTCTCTCTCAGAAAGTAACTGAAACCTGAACAGGCTGGTAAAACATGCATTTAGTGTGTTTCAGCATAGTATCATCAGCTGAAAAACAAAACAGGTTTTTTCCTTCCACAGGATCTAGAAGACTTTATGGTTTTAAGCCAGGATGAAAAATTTATTAAAACATCATTTCAGTGAAATGGTGTTTCTGTAGCCTATCATGAAAAAGATATAAACAAAGTGAATTTCTAATTAATTCACAACTGAACTGTAGTCCTGTGCCTTTTAGGTTGGTTGAGGAATTAGATCTCCTGACTGTAAGCTGTTTACCCGTGCTTGCCTCTAACCTGTGTAGAGAGCTGTTCCTTTTTTTCTCTCTCTTTTTATTTCAGCCACATTTACTACTCCTTAGGTGTTGAAAAGTGGCATCATGTCAGCTGTGTCATTAAGGAGATTGTTCCTTGGCATTAGGTTTTTAAACTATTATAGACATTAAAAGAGCCTGACGTTTGTGTATCACCCCCCTTATAAAGTAATCTGTCAATATTAGTGTTGCATTCTTCTCTGAAATCATAAAGACTTTATCAACAGACCTCAAAATATTTGATGATTGGAGATCTTTCTAATACTTGCACTTCCCTTGTTGTGAGTTATCATGTGAAGCATGAGGAAGACAACTCTTGTGGCTATCCTGTTCAGTAGCCCTTTTTGACTGTCAGTCATGACCTGCATCGAAGAAGAAATGAAAGTTTTTTTAGCAAGCCATGTGACCTATTCTACCAAGGAAGGTCATAATCAGTTTCCCGTCTCATCCCTGCTTGTCTGAAACTCTGAAAGAAGATTTTCAGAGAGAAGATACTCTTAACATTAATTTTTACACTATTTAAAAAGTTATATGGTTGTTCATGAGTAGATGACTACTTGATGACTACTACAGATGCTTGAGGGCATCTGAGACATCTGCATAGGGTTAATCATGCTTATGGAATATCCAGGTCTTTCTGGAGCAGCAGCTGGAAGCTGCACAGGCTATAGAAGGCTGACTCAAATCACACCAGATGTTGAATCAAGCACTTTTTGCTAGTTCAGAACACCTTTGAACATACTGCATTATTGCTTTTGCTTATATTAAATGGAAATTTATAGATTGTCATACCTTCTGAATAAAAATATATTTATTACTACATTAATTCCAAGGGGAATCCTGTTCCAATCTTCTTGAATTTTTGGAGGAAACACACAAACATTAATGGGATAATTTCTCTAGATCTTAGTCTCCTGTTATCTGTGGACTAGCTTGTATTTTATATAGCATTTGACTGAGATATGAAAATGTAAGATACGGAGAAAAAGTTGTGTTAATGGACTGGAATTCTTTTAAGAAGCCCAAACTGTCTAACTTTCAGAAAGATCTGATATTTTCTACCATATATGACTCAGATAGCAGCCCTTTGGCCAAATAAAGAGCTGGCCTTGGATATGCCAGCCCAGAACTTTATTAATATACTTCAGAGATTATTGTACTTTCTCTGTTCTTTGAAGCATCTTTAACTTCTATCTCTACATTCAATGTTAAAATCTTTCCATGGCTGCTTCCTGGGTTTTGGTTAAAAAAAATATTCAGTTTCATCAAGAAGCTTCAAGAGTAACCATATGAAGAAATGGCTAAAGAAGTTAAGTTGATCTTTAGCAGACATTCAACCGAATTAATTTATAAAGCTGTAATTCTTTTTAGGTGCTAGTGTAAATATGCATATAGAAACAGTAGGCAAAATCAGACATCCAGCTGAAGGAAAGCATGTTTGTGCATAGTGGGTCTGAGAAACTGGTTGGGGTCTGATTGTTCCTGAGAAAACACTAATTTTGTAAATATACCAAACATAGCTAGTCCAAAAATAGCCTCTTAAATGGCTGTTAGTTATTTGCAGAGGTTACTTCATTTATTATAATATTTGTGCACGAATGGAAATTGTAGTAAACAGATTTTATTTATGTATCTTTTTTTTTTTTTGTTGCTGATTCTGGTTTGTGGCCTTGTGGTCTGTCTCAGGTAGATTGCTTCAAGCTATGGCCTGAGTAAAAGGAAAGCTAGCAGAATTGTTATCTTTGTAATAGCTGATCAACTTTGCAGCCTTTAATGGATTTAATCTTCATGTCAGGGAAAAGCTCCTGTGATGCAGAACAAAGCAATTATCTTTATATCATAGAAGGGGTAAGGAGTTTGGTCATGGATATGTGGGAAGCCTGTGGTAGATCAGAGACTAAAAAATCTTGCCAAAACTAAAATTTTCATTCTGTCCTTCATGTTTTTGCCCTCTCTTTTATATCTCTCTTTATGCTCTCTCATTGTATAGACGTATGGAAAACTAGGTGGAATTTACCCACTTGAATATTGGTAGTAAGATTTATATCCTAAAGCTTCATGCTTACAGAATACATGTAACGCATAATTTGTGCTTGTTCTGCACCTGCTCAGACTGAAGGCTAACCTCTGTGAATATCAGGGTAATGACAAAGTGCACCTGGTGTAAGTCTTTTCAGTTTTTTTCTTTGTAAGCCACAGCTTTCAAAAATACTAACACTTATGTTGCTTAGCATTATTTGATTGTTTCTTGATTTGATCACCCCTCACATATCAAGTTGACCTATGTGTTCAGCTTTTGGCAAAAAGACTGAGCATAAACTCTAGACTCTGTTACTTCTACATAAATATAACCAGTTTTGTTAAAATTACTTGCATAATGACATTTAAAAGATTTGAAGCTACAATAAAGGAATAGGGAATGGATTGTTTAATTTATGTATGTTCTGCTAGCTTCCTGACCCAAAGCTCCATTGAATTTCATTCTTCAGCTTCCTTGTATACAGGCAGACTTAATACCTGCCATACTTTTCTACTCATTGAAATGAAGATAAACCAGTATCAGCTTCCTGTACTCCAGGAGCTGAAGACTAAACATTCATTCTTTGCTACATAATTTCCTTTTGATATTTTGGTAAAAAAAAACATGCAAAAAAGATGCAACATTTAATGAAACCTGAGTCATCAAATGCAAAACTATCCCCAAATATACTGTGGCAATGGCAAGAAGCAAAGGAATTGTCAGTTGTTTAAGTGAAAGAGTATTCAATGCCTTTCTTCTATGAGGTAAACCCATTTTACTGCGGCAATGGTGCAATAGTATTAATTAAATATTTTGACATGATCATTCCTGCCTATATCCCTTATCATATTCTTGAAATTACTGTCCCCATTCATGACCAAGGTAAACAAAAATTAGTAAAAGAATATAGCAAGTAATGCCATTTCCCTTAAAGCTTTACACAAATGTTTTTTGAGATGAGATGATGACTGTGAGATGTTAGTGTCTGTGATGGTAAATGACTTCTTCTATTTATGTAAGAAATCATATGTGTTCATGAGCCCATATTCCTGATCAGGTGGATTCCTGATTCAGGTGCCTTTTTTGATCTCAGGTGTTGCTGTCAGACTCACCTGCAAATCCAGATTTTGAGCCTGAAGAACTGTAGCGAGTTAGTCTTGTGAACATTAAAAGAAGATTTTCTTAACTATGAAGAGCAAGAGGGGAAAAAACCATGAAGGTATTATTTGGAAGCATCACTCCCAGTTTGAAGCATTTTGATAAGGAGTAGCGCAGAAGGTGATGAATAAGGCGAAACCTTTCAAGTTCTCTGTTTCCAGTTGTTAAAAGGGAACAACCAGTGAAGGAGTGACAATTCAAAGAAGTAGTCTAGAAAAATATTTTTGTCATATGAATTTGTTTATACAGTTCACACAGAAGTAGGCTTTAGTAAGAAAGATATGAGAAGAAACAGTATGTGAATTTACATCCAGACAGAGTGATAGGCAAATGAGGGAAAGAGATTTTTTTTCTGAGAAGAGATTTAGACAGTGTTGTATTGAAAAGTCAAAAGTAACAAACAGGATACCTTCATTTTGAACTTCAGTGACAGGCAAGATGAAAAGAGTAGTTCACAGTGACTAAGAGGAGTAGTTGTGGTAAGGAAGAGGAGGAGGAATCAGAAGGGGTGAATGATTTAAGAGCTCTGTTTCCCCAACCTGAGATTAGCAGAGCAGCTAAACATTCACACAGAGAATTAGAAAAACAGGCTGAGGTTTTACATCTGACAGAAGGGAACAGACATGGGGTAGAAAGGGCTTTGTCAATTGTCAATGAGGGTGTGATGGTAGAATTTCTTTTCGTGGATTAGATAACTCAGGTAGAAAGCTGGGAGAGTGAGACAGTGGGAGGAACATCACAGCCCTGAGAAACTGAAACAGAAAGTTGAGGAAGAAGCCAAAAAGATCAAACTGGGAAATAAATTAGCCATGTGGATGGAAAATAAGATCCTAACAAAAGGAGAACAGTATTTGAATACCAAAAACCTTTTATCAAAGGCTAGTCTAGAAAAGTCTAGGAGGTAGGGTCTAAAGTGCTGGTTCTAAGATTTGGGTAGAAAGAAATCATTAAGAACAAATGCAATAAAAGTTTGTAAAAAAAAGATGACTAGCAACAGAATTGATGGTGAAGGGAAAAGGTAATTCCCAGCATTTTGCAAGTGTTGTCATCATTCATCCATGTGCTTAACTGACACATTCTTACCAAATTAGGAACATGCAAGTACTATATCCATGTTGTCGAATTAAAAAAAAGGATTATTCAAAGGATAGGAAAGTTTCATAGGTTTTAACTTTTAAGTTTTGAAGTTAAAGTCCTTCTTTACATTTTCTTTTATCAACAGTATCCCTAAAGACAGGATTCTGTATATACAAGATTATTACAATGTGAGTTCTAGAAATTTTCTTGTATATTTTTGCTAAACGTCTGTGGTAATTGTGGTGGTAGAATTAAGAAAATTGAGAATTTTCTCAATGATAGTAATCATCTATCAAAAAACATAAAGTTAGGCATGGCCACATTTTCGCTCTCTTTGTGCATAAAAAGGACATGGAAGTGTTGGAACAAGTCCAGACGAGGGCCACAAGGATGATCAGGGGACCGGAACCCCTCCCATATGAATATAGGATGAGAAAGTTGGGGCTGTTCAGCCTGAAGAAGAGAAGGCTGCGTGGAAACCTCCTAGCAGCCTTCCAGTATCTGAAGGGGGCCTATAGGGATGCTGGGGAGGGACTCTTCATTAAGGACTGTAGTGAGAGGACAAGGGGCAATGGGTTCAAACTTAAACAGCGGAAGTTTAGACTGGATATGAGGAAGAAATTCTTTACTGTAATGGTAGTAAGGCACTGGAATGTGTTGGCCAGGGAAGTTATGAATGCTCAGCTCCATTGCCGGCGGTGTTCAAGGCCAGGTTGGACAGAGCCTTGGGTGGCATGGTTCAGTAGGTGTCTCTGCCCATGGCAGGAACTAGATGATCTTAAGGTCCTTTCCAACCCTAACTATTCTATGATTCTATGATTTAGAGAAAATCCTGGATTCTGTCAGACACTGTATGTTTGCCGCCTAACTAAAAGAATAAATAAATTCATCGTAGCACTCTAAATATCATATTGCAGATAAAAAGTATGTACACAGCAAAACTTTCAAAGGGAGGTACCTTCGGTTGAAACTTAGTAAACTGTTGAAGTCATATCACCTAAGAGGGGGTGAGGGGAGTTTTAATACTTTGAGGGAGGCTTATAGTGTTACATTACCTTTAATTCTGCAAAGAAATTTAGACTGTAGGTGAGGAAATATTCTTAAGTCTTGTAACGGCTTGTTTTTGTGAAGAGTATCAGCTAGATTTTCTCTGCTTGTAGAAAACTTGGTTTACACTGGTACAAGTGTCAAGAATGAGAGCAACTATAATCTACCTCTGTATACTTTGTCAAATTAATGTGTGTGTATTCATATTATGGAAAGAGAAAGCTTGTTTTATGTTATCAAACTCAGAGGGGATACCGTTAACTTTTGATAGAGCAGTGTTTTGCTACAATAGCTTAAACTACAGAATAAACATATTACACCTTGAGTATTGCATATAATACAATAGGATTTAAATGAACAATATTGAAATCAAAGTTCAATTTAGGAACTTGAGTGTATTGTTGTGAAAAGCCTAGTCAGTTATCTTTACAGCTTCATATTTTCACAGCAGCAAGTAAACAGTTTAGAAACCTAGGGATCCCTTATTCTTTATGCAAGTGCAGTAGTTTTTAAATAACATCATAAGGTCCACAATTTCCTTTCCTTAAAACCTGCAATAAAAAATAAAAATAAATGCCACCACCACACAAGCTACAAAGGTAAAAAAATGCTGTATCTTGCATTTTTCTACCTCCTGTGGCTAGGGACAGAATGCAGACATGACACAATAATGTTTTTTATTTCTACTGTTCAAACCATATTAATGAGAACATCATTTTGGAGAACTAATTATTTCTATTTGTCTTGTGTCACACTTTCTAATTCCCCTATATTAGCACAGCCAAAGCAAATTAATTGCTTTTCCAGCAGTTGAACCTTGTCCAAGAATGAGCTCACATTCCCTTCCAGTTTTGCAGTTTCTAGGAGTGCATTGTGTCAAAAATTTCTCTTGATACTAAACACAGCCCAGAGAATATCTGTACAGATTTCTGTTGCTGCTCACTTGATGAAATTTGTAAGTTTAAGTGACCCACTAGGAAAGATAAAGTTCTTAGCTGCAAGATTATACATCAAAACAGTTAAAGTGAAATTAAAATTAAATGAATGAATCTCACTGAAGCAAAAAAAGCAGTAATTAATGGTTCCCTTAATTGTCTTCATAAAATATTTGCATGGGTCTAATTTGCATAATTTGCATGTATTAATTAATCTTTCAAAGGAATTTTGTGCTGAGAGAAGCCAAAAAATCCCTTTGTTTTATTTAACATCTAATGAAATATTTATCTTCATTAATGAACTTCTCATCTTCATTAAAATAAAAATTGCACAAGTTTGTATGTTTTAAATGTTTTTATAATTGTAGTATGCAAAAAAATCTCTTCAGACTTACGGTATCTGAAAAACAAACACAGTATTGCACATTCTGTGTCATTTTGACTATAGCAACATTTTAGGTTTGAGAAACCTTATTTCTTCCCTTAGAAGTTTCCAAGAGGTTTTAAAGTTCTTGAATTTCTTGTCAATTGATCTGGTGGGTTTTTTTGGGGGGGTTTGTTTTTTTTTTTTTTAGTTTTACAAATAGTTTTGACAGGGTAAAAATTTTGGTGTCTTTTATTGTTGTCAACCTGTGATAATTAACAGCTTTTCTGGAACAGATATAGTATACAGTAAAAGAGACTAACATCATAGGTTAAAATTTAAAATACTGCATGGTTTTGTACATGACATGGGGTAAGTTTATACTCTTTTAGACTAACAGTTGTGGAAAAAAGTGGTTTGTGAGTTACTGCCTGACATTTGGTGATTGAACCTGGAGTAAGACTGATGACAGTAAGAGTTATAAAGGACGATAGTGGCAGAGGACCTGAAGTTAAATGACAGGTTGCAGTGATCAGCAGCTTTGAAGCAGTATCCAAAATAGCTAGACATCCAGAAAGAGAATTAAAAAAAAAAAAAAAAAAAAGGTATTATGGTTTTGTGCAAAATTTGAATGTGGAAGTATAAGGAGATGAAATTAAGTACTTCGCAGAGGCAGTTTCTGTAAAAAAAATAGGTGTAAGAGGATGATGATTAGTTTTTTTGGGGACAAAGGTGAAGGCTGTTACTTTAAAAGGAGACCATCTAGAATACGAAGGTAATGTATCAGCTACTTAATACTGTTGGAAATAGTGTCTGTGGAGAAAGAATAGCAAAGTGTGGTTAAAATAAAATAGCTTCTATACAGAATGATAACACTGTGCATAGTAAGATTTGTGGCATGGAGTTTCATCTTTTTCAAGGATAAGTATAATATTATTGGAATAATAACTTGAAATAGGGAAATGATTGGGGATTTTAAATGCAAAGAATTTTATTTGCACAGTGAAACAGCATGATAGGATCTGCACTCATTTTATTATGAAATGCCTATGCTTAAATCCTTGCACAAGGAGTTTATAAACGCATTAATGTGTGTGCATTTGCTTTATATATGCAACACCTTAGAAAGCCAGCCCTGTGGAGATAGAAAAGTAGGAGCTGCTTAGGAGTACTTTAAGATACAGCACTCATTGTATAAAATAATTTAGGAAACAGGATGTTTAAGCTATAGACTGTATAAAGAGTCATATATTCTTTACTACATTATCCTAACATTCTTTCAACTGATAAGATACAGTGGAAATTTGTGGATACCATAATGGTTGAATAGATACTGTTGTGTATTATGAAGGTATTTATAAAGGTGTGGAATAGCTGCTGAGGCAATGTAATTATCTATAAAATACCCAAACAATATCAGTGGGAGGGATATGTTTCACTTCACAATTTTGTGGGGTAGATGTCTTTATCTGAGCTATTTAGGCTGGACTCCTATTAAAGTCAATGAAGAGTAATAGACACATCTCTTCCTTTGAAGAAAATTAATCATACCTTCCAAGTTTCTTCATCGATTACAAAACCAGCTCAAACACAGCTATCTACAGTGCAGGTGGCTGAAGCTAATGTGTTGAATCTCATCTGTTGTGTATTTTCCTTTTTGCTTGCCTCAGAATTCCAACATCACTTGTGATAGTAAACACTCTACAAGCAACTGCATTTCAGTCACTTCTTATAACTACTGATGTTGGAAATGAGTAATTGTGCATCATTTCTGGAAAAATACCCATGCCTGACAATTCCCTTTCTGCTTGGGGTAGTTCTGTAATATTTCCATACTTTACAGTTTTGAAGTTTGCATAAAACAAGACCCTGAAAAGTAGAAAGGGTAACTTGAATTCTGCATTAATCTTTTGAGTCTTTGCAGCTTTTGCTGCAATTAGATGCTGCCATGGGAGGCACAGGGAATGAAACAAGAATCTAAAGAAGCATTCAGAAAACTCTGAAATAAGAACAAAAGTGGACATAAGTTGAGAGGTAAAAAAAGAGGTAGACGAGGTATCACAGAACTCTAAAATAGAAAGTGGTGTTATGTTACTAATATAGTTGTATTATATTACGTTAGCTGTATTACTGTATCATTCCTAAATTGTAATGGACAACTAGTAAATATTTCTCTATTTAAATGTAGTTTTGCTTGCAAATAAGACATGGTCTGGAATTAAAGTGGTGAAACTTAGAAGTCTACAATGTTAGACACCTATATCTGTGCTTGTAACCCTTGACGTTCTGTGGAGGGAGTATGGTTCAGCACTTCGTAAAGTAGGTGTCTATATTTCTCCTTCGTTTATGGACATGGGCATAACTAGAGTACCCTGATGTACAACTCTGCAGACAAATTTAGTAAACTCAGTCGCATTCCAGAAAAGATGAATTCAGTTTCTGGAGGTGAGAAAATAATTTCTTGTGGGAGCTTTGGGGAGGGGATTTGATTGGTTAGTTGGGTTTTGTGTTGTTTATGGATTTTTTTTTCAACAAATACAGTAAATCCATTTTATAGCAGGGGTTATACTCCAGGATAGTCTAACTGCAAAGGACAAATGTAGCATGTGACAGTCACAAGTATGTGATAAGGACTCAGTGTCTTTGCTCATTTCACATTTTGCAGCAAACAAAAAATCAAGTGGATAATATCAATTTCACAGTTAAAATGGTAGCATTTGTTTGGGTGCCTTACATGCTTTAGCGCTGATATTTTGGTTTGAATCATGTGGTGAAAGAATAGTGCATTTTGCATGCTTCAGTGCATTTTTAACCAATGCCTTAAGCCAGAATTAAATCTTTATGCAGTCTTTATCTACTGATTTCTTGATGGCAGCACTGATGCTTTCATATCTCACAAGGGTGTTGTGAAACTTAATTAATGTTTGTAAAGTATTCTGGATCCTGGATGAAAGGCACAACAGAAGTTCAGTTATGTTGTTAGCTTCTGCTTTTATATTTTCTTTGGTGACTGATCAGAATCCCAGGCATTAAAAAACTGCAAAGAGAGGTGATGCAAGATACAGCAATTCACAACTTACCAACTAATTAATTTCAAATTTAGTGCAGGAAAATAGATTTTAAAATATTTTATGGGGTTCAGTAAGGAAATAGTTGATAGTCATAATTTTGTATGAAGGCAGCTTGCTTGGATTTTCAGGAGAGAAAAGTTTAATAGAATGACTTACCTGAATTACTTTGTGTTAGATCAGAAGTGGTGTATTACTGAGTGGCAGCATTTTGGTGCAATAGATGACAGTTTCCCTTTTATAACCCTAAAGTAACTGTAGGGTCAGAAGTCCTGTTAAAAGGAATGGCAGTTCAACAGTCACTTAATATATTCGAGAGGCAAACAAGCAGTTAAACTTAAAATGTAAATAAAACTGTATGGTGAGATTGTATCAGGCAGTGGACAGTCTTAAGAGCTAGGAAAGTAACCACCACTTCCACACTCCAGCTCAATTGCTCTATTACTTTTATGTCACTTAAAAAATAAAGAAAAAAATACCTTTGCCATCAGTAAAGCTATATTAATTTAAACTACCTGAGAGTCTTATGGTTTAATTTTAAAGTGGCCAAAGATTTTAGGTTTTGTCATTTGTCTCTTTGCCTGTATGATTAAAAAAAACCAAATAACAAAACACTAAAAACCAACCCCACCAAAAAACCCCAGAACAACAGAACAAAAACAAAAAAAAAAAGCCCCACCAAAAAAAAAAAAACCCACAGAAAAAAAAAGCAAAATATTTTTATGTCCTTCAGAAGTCAGAAATATTTATAGTATTTTAAGACAAATCCTTAATATGTCTGTAATATTCATATAAATGCCTTACCGTTAATCAGCAAAGTAACCAATTACTATGCCAAGTCTATTTTAATTCTAAAAATAGCATTTTGTAGCAGTGGCTATTTTTATATTGACATCATTAATAAAGATAACATAAAACAATTTAGGCTTTATATAATTCAAGCATTCAGCTTTCCCAAGGATTTAATTTGGAACTTGACCTCTCTATGTTAGTATCTCAAGTTCATTTGAAGAAATAAAAAAAAAAGAAAAGAAATAAATCAACTAAGAAAAGTAAGTGTAAAGGAAGTGGAACTAAAATTAACACATTTGGAATGAATACTTAGCCAGCATGGCCTTCCATCTATAGCTAAAATTTGCTGTCATCATATATCTATAATAAGTATTCTTCCAGTGAACTGCCAGCTGGCTTGTAAAGAGGAAAATCTATTCTGTAGAACAGACTGATAGCTTTAAAAAGAAATCTTTAGCTTTTCAACCCATCACAGGAAGTATTTTGGTCATTGTAAGGTTCCGTAACACCTGAAGGACATCCTGGGAGACAGCAGGGTATGTAATGATAATGTGATGTCATTTTGTCTTTCATAGTTGATAAAAACATGTGTATCAGTAATGATAAAAGGAATATTTTTTATATTTTTTTTGATCATCTTTATTTTTTAAAAGTGATGCAGCCTCTAAGCTACAGTACAGCTTAGGGAAAGCAGCAATAGCATAATAGTGTGTTTTGTCGTGGACATTAGAAAGGATGGATCACAAACTGCTACAGCTGGCCTTGGAAACAAAGTGCTTTGAAGTCAGGACCAAAAAATTTGCAGTACTGGTTTATGTGCATATAGAATAGAGATTTTTAAAAATATACAGTGGTATATTATATAATTCAAGGTTTGACTTGTTTATTTAGTCTCTGTTGATTCTGCAGATTTTGCCTTGACAAACTGTCGGTGCAACCCTTGCATTAAAAGACATGTATTTTTCATGATATTGTTTCATGCTGCAATATGCTGGCTACAAGTCCTTTCAAGTAATCAAGCTATATTGAATACAAACATAAAATAAAAAGCAGCAATAATTTGATCTCATTTTTAGCTTTACAGTCTGACTCAACAATACACCCTCTTAGCCACTGAAAAGAGAACAGTGTCTTTGCAGTTGATGAATTGAACATAAAAATATTGTGGTTGGATCAGACTCCTTGGCTTCAGTGGAAATACTGGAAGCATCATAAAAGTGCTGTAGCTGACTGGGGGAGCAGTTCCATTTTCAGCCTTATCATCAAATTTGTTAGGACAATCACAGTTACTATCACTGCAGTAACTCTGCCATCCTAAGCAATCTGATTCCCAATGCTAAAATATCAAAATGCTAAAACAGTATTAAAATGTACAGAAATCAGTTCTATTCCTGGTCCAAATGGGCAATAGTTTCAGAGTCTGATCTTAAACATTCAGTGAACAAGAAAGTCTTAAATTTAGGAATTAAAACAAAGGTTTCCCTGTAGTTTTTTTTCATATTCTTTTTTTCATATTCTTGCAAAACCTCTGACTCTCTCAGACTTTTCCAGCTAAAATTAAGTTCGTAGCTAAGTCTGTTTTACCAGACCGGATATTCAGTAAATATATTCAGTATATACTCAGTTCTTGCTTCTCTTCCTGCTGTAATAGCATAGCATTAGGGATAGGACTATGTGGGTCCTTTTTAGACCATTTTAATACCTCTGTCATCTTGGAAGGCTACAACAAAACTGAGTTCCTACAATGAAACTGCTTTGTGCCTCTTCTTACTATTTCGTGTGTACACAGGAATAATCATTTGCTTTTCTATGATAAGTATATCAATTGATTTTATTTTAATGTTTTGTACTCAGTTCCATGTACTATACTAGTATCTTATTCTAAAATTATTCTAGTTTAAACTCACCGTGAGCATGGATAACCCACATCCTAAACATTTCTAGGGGAAGTCCGCCAAGTGACCTGTACAACTGCCATTAATATGTTTCTTTTGAAAATACACAGTGTAAGTGGACAGCAAGAGAAAATAAATAAATAAATAAAAGAGAAACAGCAACCATGAAGTAACATTTTTCATTTCCTCTGTTTTGACAACATCACACTTCCTAGCAAGAAAGTTTTGCACATCAGATATTTTGCACAGGTCATTGCTTCTGACTCCAAGGTAGGCACTTGCTCCCAGAGTCACTGGTTAAGACTGTTGTGTAGTTTAATTTAGCTAGTCTCTTTTCTCTTGCTTACTTTTTGATGGTGGGCCATGGTGCTAAGTTCTCCCTGGGAAGGCATGCTGCTTCCATATGGTCTGGGATTTCTGTAGTGGGGTGCATCCAGGACACAGTCTGTCATGACATGCTTTTTTTCTGAGGAATCTCTATTGGCAAAGACACAGAGTGGTGACAAATTCAAACTACCTGGCCCTAAGGCTAATTGAGTTTTTCCTGGGAAGGTAGAATAATAATTCTAAAGTACCTATCTGAAATTATGTTACCACTGAGAGGCAGTGGGAAAGGTTTGCTTGTAACTGCAGTACTTAGATACATCTGTGAAGATATGCTCAAGATGGAAGTTTACAGTCAATTAGGGGAACTAGTTTGAATTATGAATTGCAAAACAGCCTACCTAGACCAGCATCAGCACTTGTCACTTGGAAGAGTTCTCTTGTTATTTTAAATGCTAGTATTGTTAATTCCTTATTTCTTATAGGAACACAAGCCTTGCCTAAGTACTGCTTCATAGCTATTAGGTTAAACCACACATACATCTTTGGGGCTTGAAGTCTTTCTGAAATTTAACATGAGCTCATTTTCTTCAGTTTTGCAGTTGTGGCCCTCATGCTAAGCCCCGGGAACTGCATTAAGATATATTCATGTTTCTGTGTGGTAGTAAGGATTATGTGTGACTTAGTTCATTTTTATTTCTTAGGGCATGACTTCTGGTTTGGTTTCTGTCACTTTAACTCTTGTTCTGGGGCTGACTGCTTCGTGCCATTGTCTTCCCTAAGCTTGCTTTTATAAAAAATAGCTAAAAGCAGCAAGGTTATATTGCATGTGTTTTGACACCACATGCATCCTTAATAGATTTTCCATAAGCTTGCTACTGTGTAATCCATCTAGTTTACAGTCTCATTCCTTCCTGTTCTTGAATGTGACTGTTTCTTCATGTTTTGCATTGGGCTGTTACTCTGTTTTAGCACACAAATGAGCGCAAGGGTACTTGGGTATTAAAGAAAAGTGTGGTATTAATGTGATATTGATATTACAAAAGGATTCCACACATTCCAGAATTGATGTTTACAGGTTAATGTAGGTAGTAAAGCTAAACACTTTCTTTAAATGGCCTCTATTTTCCAGTAACCTTTGCAGCATTTGAAATGACATCTCAGTAATCAGAATAAAGGAAAAGTCAGGTCATACTCTTGTATTAATTGTGGGGTTTAAGTCTAATCTGAAAACAGCAAAACACTGGTCTGCCTTTTACTTTTCAGGGTATTACATTAAATAAAAATTATTTGTGTAGAAAAGAAGTAGCTTGTAGAGAAGAGTGAGGTAGGTTTGTGATTCTGTAAATTAAAAAAGGTGCTCTGTATAGGAGCTTGTGTTTTGAAAAGCAGTCTGGCCTAAAGCTCTGGAAAAGATAATACTTTAGAAGAGCTTGTGTCATGGGTTCAGCAGCAGCAGTCATTTTTTCTCCTTCTTGGTAGTTGGTGCAGCACTGTGTTTTTGATTTTTGGGCCTTGGAGCTGTGCTGATAACACCAGT
>JARCZZ010016338.1:25319-56526 GCA_030323915.1 Brotogeris chrysoptera | reverse complement strand
AACTGTTCTTATCTCAACCTGTGTGAGTTGCATTCTTTCGATTCTCCTCCCCATCCCCCCAGGACTGGGGGAAGAAATAGAGGGGAGTGAGTGAGTGAGAAAACTGCGTGGGGAGGTTGGAGACTTAAACCACGACAAATACCTATCACATTTGCCTGATGCCATTTCAGATGTTCTAATTCCCTCTGCCATGGCTGAAGTTACTCCCTCCCCAACAGGGCCAAGTCACGCCCAGGCTTCTACTGCAGGGATATTCTATCAGGGTTTGATAGGTTTCTCACCATGATAGCCAAATACCAATAATGAAGATGTTTCAAATTGAGATTCAGTATGTATCAGCCCAGTCATGGGGGTATAATCACTAAAGCAACATTATTATTCACATTCCAAGTTCTGCCTATGAACCATAAAGGACAGACAGGAGGTTGACAGCACAGCTGGAAAAAAGTAAGAGATGGATAAAGGTACTAGCACAGAGCTCAAGGGTGCTTTCCCTGTATAGCAGAAGTGGCAAGTGGAACAGAAGCAGGAAGGGAAAACCAAGATTAATAGCAAGCTTTGGCAGCCTTGCAATAGCAGAAGTACCAAACGATAGTGTAATGCCCATGAACTTAGTTGTAGGTTGACGTTAGCACATGTTCATTTGTAAACCAAAGCACTCCTTGTGGAAGCATGACATGTACTTTTGCCTGGCTTGTTAATTTCACCTGTGAAATCTGTTCTGTAGACTGGCATAAATCCACAAACGTAACCAAGGTCTTAAATCACTATATTTTAAAACACCCATTTATACTGGCTTAATTAGCACTGGGACATGATACCTGACAGTTTTTATTTCAACTAGTGCAACTTTGTATTTAGGCAATTCCTCTAGCTGAATGCTCCAAAGTATTTAAGCTTTAAAAGGCTTAAAATTAATACTTTACCTGAACATCACAACTGATCAGGATCTCTATACTTTGTGTATTTCCTTTCTTCTTTTTTCCTCGTTTTAATATTTGTTTCCTCATTCCTTTCTTTTCCTCCATCTTGCTCCCCTAAGTTTTTATTCCCTTCTGTTGAGTTCTGACCTTGTCTTCCCATGGGTCTTTCTACCTGAAATAATGCAGCAAAATGACTTTAGCAAAGCTGGTTAATATTATTTCCTTCCTTGGCAAGAAGAGGAGAAGGGAATACTCTTGCAAATATCACCTACTTAAGATGCTAAGCCAAATAAATCTGTGTTAGACTTAAGGCTATACACTGCAAGTGGTGTATCCCAAGAAAAGCTTAACTTCTTTGCAGGGAGGAAGAAATTGCTGATTCTTGATGAAACTCTTTCCTAAAGATCTTTAATCTGGGATATGACTCCTGGCCCAGCTCAATATCATTTTAATGCAGGCCACAATCACAAAAGGTGCACCCTTTCTCTCCCCTTGCACCCCATTTCCCTCATGTAGTTCTACTCAGGCTTTTACTCCATATCTGTTATTTTAGGGTATATCTATCAATGGAGCAATGACCTTAAAGCTGCTTTAAAGAATAAGTTGAGGGGCTGTTAAAGCATTCTGAAATTGTTGCTAGCTGTGAATAATGTTTTTGGTTTTGCCAGCTGCATCATTAGGGAAACTGATTTCATCACGCAGTAGATTTGTATGCCCCAAGTAGAGAAACTGGTTACGCAAGAATATTTTATAAGGCTTGGAGGCCAATTTTAATTAGAGGTAAACTTTACTTAACAGTGATGCTCTGAGATTTAAGACCAAAACAAAACTAAAACCCCCTCAGTTCTATAGGATTAGAGAGTAAAGATACAGTATTGGGTTATTTACTTCATTCTCACTATGGATTATGTTTTACCACTCCTACTGTAACGTAAAATATTTACTCTGACCATTAAGGCAATGAAAGCGTGGCAGATGTGAGGAAGAGGTAAATATCATGAGTATAGTAAATAACACACACACAACCAAAATGCAGACAACAAACCATAATAAGTCATTACATTCTTTAGTGCCTATGATAATTTAAAAGCATCCTGTATACTGCAATACAAGCTTGCCATCAGAGCATAATATGTTGACTCAATAGCAAATCAAATGAAGAGAAAAAACACTTCAGAAAGTCTCTGTCATTATTCAGAAACCATATTTGTAGAATACGTGAACAAGAAACAAGCTCAGTGCTATTTCTTTGTAGGTTAAATGATGTTTTAGTCTGGTTGGCAAAGGAAAAGATGCTTTTCAAGATTCTGTGAAGTAAATCATGAGGATCTGTACACATGAAATCATGTGAAAAGGTGAGAAAATAAGAGAATTTGGGCCCCTGGTAATTGCTGAATTTGCAGCTCAGTTTCCATCAATGTTGACAGAGGAATGGGCAAGTTTCTTCAAGTTCCATGATAAAAGCTGTGATGAAGGAAGGAAAATCCAGATTGATATGTTATAAGACACTGGGGAATCCACCTGGGACAGCTCACTTCCTAAATTTCACAGTATGGGAGGCAAGATTTAGTAAGAATTTACAATGTCTCATCACACGTTGCCGATACACGAGGATTTTAGCACTCCATTCAAGTAAGGGAGAATAGAGTTTGGGTTCGAAAGGCAGAGGCCTAGTAAATTAAACCTCTGACAAGGCATATCAAGGAATAGGGAAAGACAAATTTACCTTTGATATGGATAATATCTGGCTTCTGCTAACTGGAGAGCAGGGCACTAATTTTTGTGGCACATCAGCTTGTTATAACCAGAGCATGTTTTAACTAACTAGAAAGAATTAGAACTGCTTCAACACTTAGTCAAGATACGTTGCAAGACTGGTCTCTTTACTGTATTTGGTATGTACCATCAAACAAAATAACTTACAGTTTTGGTACCATGAAGTGCAAATGCAGCTATGTTAATTCAGCACCAAGTTTACTGTTGGGTTATTTTGTCAGCATCAACATCTTGTTATGGGCAAAAGTAAACACACTATCCATTGAGCTAAGAATTCATTGTTACTCTTTTAGCTGTCCAATGGTCCCTAATTATCTCATTAACAGAGAAAAACTTCACTGATGGTGCAGTTACAATTTTTAGACAAAACAGCCAATACCAATCCTAGGTGCAGCATTAAGGTCCTAAATTTGACCATTTCAATCTCCCTCATCTCGTGGTGGTGGTGGTAGTTACAACACATCATTATCATTCTGAAGTCCTTGCTGGGAGGACCTTAATAGTAGGATTTTCCTCCTTCTTCAGTCTTGGGTCTACTTGGGAATAATTGTTAATTTTCTCATCCCAATCTCATTGCTCTTCATCAGATGCCAGCCAAATTTTGAAAGTTGCGCAACAGCCTCACTTAATCAAAGGACTGCTGTTGAGTACACAGGGACTGTGGGGTCTGTCTGTGCTTTTCCGACCGTAAGACTCACTAAGCTAAAGCCTATCCATCTTAGGCACCAGTCAGGTGGCCTCTGGAAGGTGTTAACCAAGCTACAAGCTCAGGCCAAGACAAACCCTGTCAATCCTGAGACTCTGTATTGTCAGGTTGACATAAAGCTGTAGCCTCTTATTAGTGGTGGCAAAATATCATGTTCCCTGTCCTAAAATGGCTCATATCATTTTTACCAGGCTACAATTTATGCCATATATAATTAATTAATGTATAAATCAGCCAGTATGAAGATAAGACAGCTGTTAAAGAACGGCTCTTTGGAGCTGTTCCCCAAGGTGGTATCACAATGGCTGTCATTCACATTATCTCTGCAATGCAGCGGGTAGGATGCTCAGGAAGTCTGCCTCTTGTTACAACTGACTTTGATTTTAAAAACAAAGAAAGTAGCTCATAATTTGCCTCTTTTTTTCTTTTTTTCCCCATTTCTTTGCTATTGCAAACACAGCTCCCTTCAGTGACCTCATCTGCAACTCTATAGAGGGATGAACATAATAAATCTAACAAACTAACAAAAAATGAACAATAGTGATGAGAACTTCAATAAACCGTCAGTTTAATGAAGTAAAAGATCTGGTTTCATTAGTTCCAGGGCTCATAAGACTGTTTAATATGTAGCGCCTCCGGCTGGATAAAATTTGCTCAGAGCCTTTCCTATAGTGGTTCCACAAATTAAGATCCTCAGTAGAGCTCTGATGATGGAAGGCAGCTCATAGAGGGCTCCAAAGTGCTAAGAACTCCATAGAATAAAGAACTCCGTCATAATAAGGCACTGACAACTCTTGTACTGGGTTGCTATACAATATATCGGATGCTATTTTGCCCACCTTTTTCAGTAGTTAAAAAGAAATCAAACCTCCAAATGAGTCAACTGACAAAAATGGGTGCAATAGCTGTCAATCCAGTGCGACTGCAGCCCTTTCCAAAGAACTTAAATCTTAGTCTTTTCACTCCTGATCTTCCAACTGAGAGCACGGTATTGCTTTTCTTTTGGGTGTCTGATGATGAGAAGAAAAATCAGAATGTATGTAGAGCAAGTATTAACAGTACCATGCAGCAGGAACTCTACCAGCACTGTAGGATCAGAAAACATTTCTTTGCCTATGCAGCAGGAGCTCCAAGACACCTTCTAAGCACCAATCCCATTATCTAAAGTGAACAGGTAAGTTAGAAAGACAGAAAGGCAACTAACCATAAAGAAAATGGGTTGAAGCATTTCATATTCTCACACAAACTTTTATGCTTTAACTACTACCTTAGAAATCAAATGAGCAGGAGATGATTGGTGGATAGATCTCCCCCTTAGTCAGGGGGACTTAGACTGGCGGTGTTTGATTCATGTGGAGAAAAGGCTGGAAAGCACTGCGTAATCCTCCTGAGTACAGAAGAAATGCATACAGGAGACAGAATATTGGGGGTTTTGTGTTTTAAAGATACCTGCACTAGGAAGTCTGATCTCACAGCCATTCGTCTTCTCAAATGACAGTATTAGAACATCCTTTCCCCCTCTGCCCTCCATCCCATCCATTCATTTCAGATTTTTCCACAGTCAGAAGCTATACAACTGTCCAAATCCATACAACACCATGTGCTGCTCTTTCCTTTGCTTTGGATTATAGCCAACACTCTGATTATTTTGGATAGAGCCATTCATACCACCATTGCTCCTGAGAATAAATGATAATCACTGCTCATTTGTTTCCCACTACTGAAGCTGTGTAAATTGGATATGGCACCATTCACTTGAAGACAAATTTTGGCAGTTCCTCCTTATTATTCATTTCCACAGTGACTTACCATCAGCAAGAGGTGTCCACACATTGATGAAAAGTGGGCTTAAATTTGGAATTTTATTAGTGTTTACTTAAAAATGCTAATGCCGTTGCCAAAGACTATTGGGAAGGTATTAATCCTCCTCCTAATATCTTTTAAAACCTGTTTCTATAGTGAGCAGATCATGAACCAGATTCTAGGCTCAGTCATTGTTTAAAACAAGCTCAGTTTAGTCAACTTTCAATTTCCAGCAGCAATCAAACTGAATTCAAACCCTTCATGAAGCCTGCACTCAAAGTCTGATTCAGAAGATGGCCTGGATTGTGCAGTAACACTGAAACCTCCTACTTGGGTGCTCAGCTGGAGACCCAGCTTCTTGTCTGTACTCCAATGAGTTAATGAATTGTTAAGAGCTTCAGATAAATTACTAACAGCTTAAAGAAAGAAGTATATGTGTTCAAGAATTTTCAATAACTTGGGAAGAGTTTTGTGAAAAACAGAAGGAGCAATGGTTAAGGTCCCTGCTGTCAGTCAGGAGCAGGGAGTCTTAATAGTCTTCTACACTGAGAATTGGAAATTACTTCATAGCTTCTGCAGAGAGTAACTTTTAGTATTTACAACCTATTTATATACATATTTATATTTGTATAGTTACAACTTATTTATTTAAACTACAAATTTACTACTATTTAACTACAAATTATTTATATTTGTAGTTACAACGTATTTATATTTCTATTAGTATGCAACCTACTTAATATAAATAACTTCCCTCAGTCCTCTGCTTTGCCTCTGTTAATCATTTGTGTCTAGCTTTATCTCATTACCTCTTCTCTCAGCAACCACCATAGCTCCCTTCTCCTCACCAAGGAGAAAGACAAACAAATAGTTTCAAAAAGAGCTTTGTGTATGAATTTCCAAAATCCAATGACTTTTTTTTCCTTTGTTCAACAGGAATTTGAAGTTACTTATCCAGTGTTTACAAAGCCGGGCTTCCTGGGTTTCCTAAACTAGGGAGCTTCTGATGCAGGAAGAGATGGTGCAAGCAGCATTTCTGAGAGAGTGATTACTTCTGAAAGAAATTAAGGCAAATTCTTCAAGAAAGAAGTCAAAAAAGTAAATAAACAGAGAAAAAAATCTGTACTTTTTTCAGGAAAAAGAGAAAAATGAGGAAGGAGTAGATCCAGTCCTTCCTTTCACACTTAAAATAACTGGCGGGCCCTCAAATCAGCATCATGAATCAGAGTTCTCTGTTTCCATGAGAATAGCGGGAGCAAGAAAGCATACAGCAATTTGTAATTTGTGAAAACTGCTCAACCTTCTCATCCAAATCCATGTAAACAGTTCCACCAAGTCCCCAGTCAACTACCTCTCTTCAAAATGCATCTCCCTTGTTGCAGAAGAACAGCAAGCACTGAAAGCTTTGCTAAGCACCAGCTGAACTTTAGAGAGTAATGATCTCTCACACTGAATGTTCTAGATGCAAAATATTCCAGTACCTTGAAAAGGACTGATAACTTGCCTACATGTTATTATATTTGCCATTAAAAGAAAGCCACATCCGGAAGATATGCTGAGTTACTTTGCTGCTTGATATTAGATATAAAGAAACAAAAGCAAGAAACCAAAGTATGAGATAAAAAAATAGGCAAAAATGAGATTAACTGCATGCAGAATAAAGTTATTAGATCTGAAATCCCTGGCCATAAAGAATAATAATGTTGCATTTTTCAAAAGTGACAGTAGAAGTGCCTAACAGCCATAATCCTTCTTCTATATCTTATCAAAGAGCTGGTGCTTACAACAGTATATATTCTCTACTGTTTTCTGTACTTCTCATGCCTGACTCAGAATGAGGAGAGCCCTTATAGTCCTGAACCACTATCATCACCTAAATCTGAAGTACACTTCGAGGCAGAGTGTTAATTCTTCTGCAGAACATAAATAGAGAGAGATGCAAATAACAAATTATGGACTGCTAAAAAAGCAATGCCTAAATGGTCTCTAAAATGAAAACTCTCCCATACTTTAAAAAATAATCTATTTTTAACGCTTCTACTGCTACGGTTAACTGGAACGCAAATTAATGCAATGCTACAACTTCAGGAAAAGGAAATGCACTCTGATGGGTTTAGCTGGATATTAACAATCGCAACACCAGAGTTCTTCCATCTAAAGATCTCACCTAAAGCCCACACAACAGTTCTGGCCAGAGCTTCTTAGCTCTACAGAAAATCAAAACCAAACCACAAACAAACAATATCCCCCCCTTCCCAGCAAGCAAACAAATAAAACCACAAAAGGACATTCTGAGAGTCCTTGGAAACTTAATTAACACTTTGGAGAATCAAAGTGGAAGGTGGTACAGTCAGTAAGGATTTGTTACATTCTGATTAGCCTGTGGAGAAATAAGACCTCTAATTATATCAGCCATGACGTGCAGTGCTGCATCTACGTGATCATAATTACCTCCAACCTACTTGAGATTTTAAATCCAAGCTACCGACCTCGCAGACCTTTGTTATAAGGTGCCAGCAAAAGATTTATGCTCTAATACACTTGCAGGCATTTTTCTTCTAAACTGCTCTCAATGAAATTTTTGTAATATATTTTCTGAGAGAAGTGACTTTATTCCAACGTGGGAGCAGGCACAGCAGAGAGCCATCTAACATCACAAGCAGCAACTTTCAGTCCAGCCAGCAACCTGAAACAACACGCCCTGAAGTTACACAGGGTTTGTATAGCAAAGGCTGCGAAGCTGCCTTGTGAGAGCTCTCCACAGCCTTTTTTGTCCAAATAAAGGTGGCTGTGTAGAAAAGCATGTGCTAGAAAAGTCAGGTTTGCCTATTTTTGCAATGTCATGCATCGGTAAAGAGATTTTTAACCATAAACCCAGAGCATGTTATGAGTGAGACACCTTTATCTTGGGTGAGTAGCAGCTATACTTGTCAGTGTTCCTGCCTTTGAAATTTGTTCTTCAGAGTAGAGACAGAGTTCATTAAATCTTTGCCGAGCTACAAAAGCTTGCCAATTAAAGCCCACATGGAAATATTATGAGGAGAGGAACAGTTATCATAATGACAGATGGACTGTACATAACAGATAGCAGTTTAGTTCTTCAAGGATAATTACAAAAGTTGTTGGAAAATAATCAGGCCCTTATTCAGCCAGCCAGGAAGATAGAAGGCAGCAGTACAAATACTAGAGTTCATTATGAAGTGCAGCCAAAAACGAAAGCTGAGGCTGAACTGGGCATACTGGAAAAAGTTGTGTAAGATGCATCATTGCTTCCTGATGGAACCAACTCAAAAGTGGGCACTCAGGTGTTTGGAAAAGGATGGTCTGAGTGCAATTATAATGGCTGGCTATTGATGTAGCGGTATTAAGGGATATTACAGCGGTTTGTCCTGGGCCCAGTCACTGTTTGCAGGGGTGCCAAGAATGACGAAACAGAGAACAGAGTTATTACATTTTCTGGTGAGCTCAAGGCGGATGTAACTGCAAGCGCACTAGAGACTGAAACAGAATCAGGAAAAAAACCCTAAGGCACTTATATGACAAGAAGTACAAGATACAACAGAACTTCTGTACAGTATCTTCACCTGTATCTAGAACAGTTGAACAGTTTCACCCGTAAGACAGGAAGGTATATGCTTAACCATGAAAAGAAATACCGGGATATTAGAGTAGACTTTAAAGAAGTGGATTAATAACGGTCTCCCATTACAAATAAGGTAGGCATCACCCTGGGACATGCAAATGGAAGTGCTGCCTCTCAGCATATGGACATTTTCACATCACTCTGAAACTGAGATAGATGGTCTTGAATAGATTTTTCTGGGCAATTTTGAGCACATTTGTTAATAAATATGGAAAACAGTTGGGTGTAACAACAGCCTAGGACATATATCTGAGGAAGTGAGGGGTGCAAAGGCTAGATCAAAGAATGCTTAGAGTTAGCACGGTAACTATTCAAATATGTAGCAGGCTATTGCAAAGAGGAGAAGCATGTCCTGCTTCTCCTTCTCCACAATGAATAGGACAAGAAACAATGGATTTAAACTGCAGCAAGTAAGATTTGTAGTAGCTATTAGGAAAACAGATAATGATGGCTAAACAGTCTAATACACTGTCAGGCAAGACTGGGGTTCCTTCATCAATGGGAGCTTTTAAGGCAAGTTGTCTTGCCAAAAAAAAGTTAATGAACAACTAATACAGCCTGGGGAAGAGACAGATTTTGTCTTCCTTGATTTTATTCTTCTTATGTGCATACACATATCATGCACCCTATGCATTGTATCCTACTTATGTGCACACACATATCATGCATCCTATGCATATTAATGTTTCAAAACCAAATTAATTGGGTGAAATTTCATCGAATTAATTTAATCACATCAAAATCCTCCTCTGCTCTTTTGACTCTTCCTCTCCTGCTCACTCACTTTCCATATCTCTTGGAACTCATAGTATTTCTGGCTTCGTCTTTTTCATTCCCAATTTCCCTTTTCCTTCCTTGCAGACCAGCAATTTTCCCTCTGAAAATGTCAGCTGCCAGGACCATGCACAGAAATTAGAGACTAATAGTTTGTAACCTGGAAGAATGAAGGGTAGGAACACAGGATGCATTTTGCCCTGTTTGTTCTGTCCTTCAAGCCACATTTTTTAATGTTCATTAATGTTCCTAAAAAGTCATTTCCAGCCATGGATGCCTCTGCTTTCCTGTCCTTTAACACTCAGAACAATCCAAGTTCCTGTCACTTTATGACGAGTCTGATCAGAAGCTGCTGCCCCTCTGCTGCCCCCCACCCCAGCTCTGCCAAACTAAACCCTTTCAGTTGCTCCACTTCTTTGCTCCTCTGTGATAACTTTGATCACCTTGGGCTCCTACTACAGTGAGGAGAAACACAGAGGCATTTCCAGAGGACAAGTAAGCCTAGCTGTGGCTCAGATCTGCCCTCTGGAAATCCTTCACTGACTACAGAGCAAGCCTAGGGCTTAGACTGTGAACCTGCTTGTGGGAAGTACCGTACCCTGAAGGAAAATACATTGAACTGCCCTCAGAAACCTTCTTTTCAAAATAAAGTTTTCCCCTGAGGTAGACACATCCTCGTGCTGTCAGTTAGTTGACACGTGCTAGGTGCTACAGGGAGAAAGGGCACATTTAGGTTTTAGAGAAGGTCTACCCTTACGGACAGCTCTTACAAATAACTCAGATACTGAAAAAAGTACAGCCCCTAATCACAAAATGGTTTGGGTTGGAAAGGACCTTAAGAGCATCCAGTTACAATCCCCTGCCATGAGCAGGGATGCCTAACCCTAGACCTAATGAAGGCCTTCTAGTCAGAATTTTGTGCTCACAGGTGACAAGGCCCTGATGTGGGAACTGTAGAGCTGCTGACAGACGGTGTTGCCTGGAGGATAGCAGAAACTAAATGGGGCTACCAAGCTGAGGAACATGGAGCCCTGGAAAAAGCCCAGAGTGATGCGAAATGTTAAGTACCTTCTCAGTAGAGAGCAAGCACTTACTGAAATGGGAACATCTGATAGCCCAATAAACAGATAAATAAGACAAGCAGTTATAGATTACATGGGTTTCTGTTGACATGATTGATCATGAGAGCACAGCTCATCTGGATAAGGACATTACTAGCATCTTCATTTTATTTCTTTGTAATTTATAGTGTCTGCATTATAAAACAGGATTCTCAACAACACATCCTAACAGGATTTTTCTTTTTTAATTTTTAGGGCAGAGCTGTATCAAACAAAAAAATGCAACTGCCAGTTAGTTTTTTCCCTGCAAGAAGATGCTTTAATCATTCAGATTCTGACTCCTTGATGGCTCAGTTGAATAGTTTACCTTTTTGGAGGAAAAAATATAAATAAATTAGAGCCTCTTATTGTGACGCTGTGTTTCTGAATGACACTTTCTGACCCAAACAATAATTCATTCTTGAGGCTTTTCTTACCCTTTATTAAAAGAAGAACTGAAAGCACATTCAGCAGGAGATTTCCAGTTCTCATTAAGCAGTTCAAGCTACACTTGTATGAGAACTTTCTGAAGATTACCCATCTGCTGTTGCACTACCATTTGTGATGACTCCCAGAATAAGCACGGTGGAGGGTTTTTATGACTGCATCACCTCTCCTACTGTTCAGAGTGACTGTGGCAATATACCGATAACAAATCACAGTAGCCAGAATTATCTGGTTGCGTTGAAAGTGGTTGCAGTGTCTACATCAACACATGAATATAAACACTAGTTACAGTTAAGGCAGGAATTATTCAGTTTAACAGGAGCTTTGAAGTTTTATTTTCAAAATTCTCTTTAAAATCACCTATAAAAATGAAAAGTAATTTTTGACTCATAAAATGTTCACGTCATCAATGAAAATTAGGTTGGCACAAAAAGACTTACAAATTAAACCATCAATAATTGTGACAGCTAGAAAAATGTAATTAGATCTTCCTTCAAAAGAAACCTAAACCCCTCTAATCTCCCCACCTTGTTTCAACTGTTGTTTCTCATCTGGTCAGCAGTCTTCTGTTGAAGATATTTGCCTCAATTTTTCATTTTTCCATGACAAAAATAACATAAATAAATAAATCAGAGCCAAGCCCAAGTTCCTACCTCTGGCAACAATTACGTTTCATGTCGAGAAAAGAAAGCTCTCTTGCCACCAAGCATGACAGATGACACACTGGTCTGCCAGCAGAAGAGACTGTGCCCTGCTTCCCATCAGAACACACCCCAACATCCCTAATTTTGAAACATGGAAATAAAAATAGTTAGAAAAGAACCCAACAGAAGCAAAGTCTCTTGCTGATGACATTGCTATCTCTCAAAGCTGTCAAGAACCTTATATAGCTCAGAGTCAGATTTACAAAGTGCTAATGATGCACTTTGCCCACTCTCCTAGTTACTGGTCATTGCGACCACTGGTGAAGTCCCATTGCCCCAAAACTACCTTGAGTCCTTGGAAGGTTTTGCAGCGGACCACATATCACATAGGATTTTGATATATATTGCTTTGGAAATGGAATCTATTGAGGAGATAGATAGATGAGTATTTTATGCACCCAACAAATGTATACACACATACACATATGTACTACAGTACAAAAATCAAAGAAAAGGGAGCTGCTGATATCTTTGAATGGAGCTGCTTTTGTGCTACAAGAAAACATACCTGCAGACCTGAGAGCTACAATTCAGTGCTTACACACTGTTTTCAACACTCAGGTTCATGGGTAATTTTTTTCTTGCTTTATGACTTGCATTCATTCATGTATTTGGCAGCAGTTTTAATGTCAGGAATTACCTGGATCTTTGAATTTTGTAGCTGTCTTATTCTTCCAAGGTGCTGAAAAGACATGGAAGCCATTACTTACTCATCTCTTGCATTCCCAGTAGATCCATTTCAGCTGTAGCATTCTCCAAATGTGCAAACACTGAATTCATGAATTGTGTATTAATATAAATTATTGAAATCACAAATGATTACATTTGTATCTTCCTCTGCTGCAATATTTATAAGTGGGATTTGTGTGCTATAGCAAGTGTGCAAGAGTGTGCATTTCTCTGGCGAGTTCTCTGCTACCTCTGAATTTTAGGCAAGGCCAGTAAACCATTCTTCCTTTTCCTACCCACATTTTTGTTTGTACTCTTTTGAAATCCTGATTAAAGTGGAACATCCCTGACACACAACAGGTCTAAAGGAGATTCACGGTTTGAAAAAATCCACTTCAGGTCACTCCTGCTCCAAAAGCCACCTAGGGTTTTTTTTGTTGTCTTTCAGATACATTTTTGTGGTAACCATGGAGTGTCTGCTGGTCACATTAAAAAGCACACAAACATGTACTTCATCACCCTTTTGTGAATCTCAGGAGAGGGGTGAATGCCTGAATGGAATTGGCTGATGATTATTTCTCCAAAACCTCATCTGCAGGGGACAGCAATAGTAGGTCAGCAGGAGAAAGCTGCTGTTGTAATTCTGCCACAGATAGGGTTTGTAGGTCATTAATTACCCATACTTGAAAATCTGGCCAAGTTCTTGCGGAGTTAATGCCTTAGATATTACCTTATGCTCCAGACAGGATAACATTTGTTTTTTGCTATTCACAAAGCTAATGGGAATCTTAAAGGGCGAACATGCCATTAGGCTAAGGTGTCGTACATAAAGGACAAGAGGGAGGACATACTACAAACATTTTAGCTTGTAGTATTTGTTTCATGATTTGTACTAAAAAAAAAAAAACAAGAGAAAACACATAAAAGCAAAAGTGACAAAAACGTATAATAAAAAAAAGTTACAGAAGTAGAAAATGGATTCTCTGCTACCATGTGTAGTGTCTGTTGGCATCCCTTCAAGGTAACTAAGGCATGCCTGAATTGCGGGTTTAGTTCAGAGTTCATGAAACACCTTGTCACTGGCCGAAGCTCTGCAGTCCTTACCAGACAGTAATACTCTTCTGTTTGTCAGAGGTACACGCCACAATACAGCAAGCTTGATCCTTTATTACAAATAATCACCTTTCTTCCTTTCCTTATTTTGTGAAAGATCTGGTGTGTCACTCACCCAGCTCTGGGTACTTCCTGATTTCTGCTCAATGGAAATACAAATACAGCTAAACCAGGAGTAACATCTCATCCTATGGCATGCTGCAGCAACTGACCATTGGGAGGTAAGGTGATCATGTACCAGGCTCTGATGTTCTTAAGGGCAGGCAAAGGAGTTCACTGAATTAGGGAGGGGGGCTGAAGGAAAAATTAGAGAGAAATGTTGTGAAGGAAATGAACTTTCTTCAATTTAACAAAGTTGATAAAAATATTAAAGCAACTCTACTCAGCTGTACAAAGGGCATTCAGGAAGCTTAAAATAAATGTCTGTTCCTTAAAAGTGTCTTTGGGTAGGCCTACATTAGCAATTTGATTTGGATCCAGAAAGCCCTTCTGACATGCATCTGTCAGTCATCACTGTACCAGCCCTCGATGTACCTCGTGGATTCCTTTAGGACAAAACTGCATCAGAACATACACTGAGAGCACCAAATGCAACCAGCCACTCCAGTGGTCCAGTCCACAGGACCAGACTAAAGCTAGTCCAAAGAACAACAGCCCCCCTTGCCCTCACAGCCTCACCCCCTGAACCCAGCGTAGCAGATGTGAGACGCTCAACACCAACTCTTTCATCCCGCCTATCTACTCACTTTATACTGCATTACCTGTTGATGTAGAAATAACTTCCGTTGGACTGCCATTTTCTTGGAAACACCATTCTGTGGCTTTGTGCTCAATGCAAATAGTTTCCTCTCCAGACAGCAATTTGTATATAAAAACCCGTCCTGTCCACAACATGGAATGTGTTTTCCCCCCACTTTCCGCCCCGAGTAGCTGCTCAAGATCAATTTTGCACTCTTGTTACAGCCCCTGTAACCATTATTATCTTTGTAGTCCATTACCAGTTGGTTAATAGAGATTCAACTTGTGGATCCTATGTCTTTTAAATCCACTGGGTCTAAGCATCCAGGCCCTTCAAGTCTGGCCCGTGAAATGCATTCCTTTGTGTGCTTCCGGGTGCTGACAGCTCTTGAGAAGAAACATCACATGATCCAGTTACTCAGGGCCCTTAAAATCAGGTCAGAACTACTGAGGAAGCAGTGAAAAAAGAGAAGGAAGTATTCCCACTATCTATCTTTAAGCCCAAATTTAGATGCCCTTTACAGTCATTGGAGAGAAGTAGAGATTCTCCAGAGACCAATTCTGCACAACTAAATTAGGCTCCTTTTCTGAATTGCCCTCCAGAGAAGTATTTCTTTCCACTGACAACCAAAGGGGTCCAGAGAAAGCAACTGGCAATGTAAAATAGCCACAGTCACGTTGTGTGAATATCTCTGTGTCAGTGCTAAAGCCAGAACCCTGCTAGCACACACGGACACTGAGAAGTGACACATACGCAGATGCCATCCTCTCCTTGTATACGCGATTGCTGAAGGGAGAATCACTGCAAGTCACTGTCTGACTGCTTATCTCACCCTGCTCAAAATTGCTCAGCACGAAACTCTTAAGCACTGGCTCTTTTACTACAAAATAACCCAGCACAACTGTAACACTGCCAGTTAGAAAAAAAAGATGTCAAGCCCAATGTTTTTTTTCTCTGAGAAATGGCTGCCTTGAACTGAATCCGCCCAGAAATTTGTGGTGAATTTGCTCAACTGTTTTCACTGAAAAATCGAGGGAAAAGAGAAAACTTTGAACTCTTCAACAAGGATGGCACAAACCCGATTTTTTCTGCTAAAGTGAACCTTTGATAATTTTCTGTGTGAGCACTTTTTTTTCCTCTTAGCTGGAAACCCACAAGAGCTTGGCTTCATAGCCAGCCTGAAACAATTCCCACTTATGTGTTTCACACGTCTAGCAAGCCACCAGCAAAAGACATTAATCAAGGTTCATTCAAAACTGAGGCAGATATATAGTAAGGCTCTCCAAAAAATCAGATTTGTAATACAGGCAAATATAAGCAGAATACCAAAAGCGCCCACCTGCATGAACAACTATCAGAGGGGAAAAAGACTTATGCCTTGATTCTATTAGAATAGCTGTTAGACTGTAGCCTCAATATAAAACCCCAACTCTGCAGAGCAGTCAAAACCCGGGTTTAATACCAGTATTTCATGAAAAAAAATGAAATTAGGAATCATTTTGAAATTATTTCATTTGTTTTTATAGTTTGCCATTAGTAGAAAAGGCTGCCAAGTGTTACAGCAAAGACAGAGGTGACACAGGTACTATGTGTTTAAGGACAAAATACTTCAGGAGTTGAACGCTGTGCTTTAACTTTCAATCATTCTAGTAAACCAACAAGGCTGGTTGAGCTTTCTGCTTTTAACACTCAAAATTAATAAATAGCATGCTTAAACTGACCTATGGTGAAGTTCATTTAATTATAAACGCAGCAATTCATCCCCAGTTGAAAGAGAACTGCAGCAAAACATCCCCAGTTGAAAGGTACTGCACAATCTAAGGTATTGTTGGCCCTTTCACCCAGGAGCCATGTGTCCATGCCTACATGTGGCTCGTGCAGGAACATGCCATATTGTTAAGCCAGTACAAAAACCAGAGGAATACGCACAGAACTCTAACAGAAATCACACCCAAGAAATGCTGCTTTCCTTTTGAGTTCCTCTGGATATAAATTATTACATAACTCATTAAAACCTGTTTCTAACAGGAACTGATTAACATAGATTCTGAGCAATAAGATTTAGGTACAGTCTGCATACTGCTCTACTTCCCTTGTGAAGTTTTTTAAAGTTAGTTCGGTACCAGATTTGGTAAAACTTCAGGTGATGTTCAATAAACGCCTCTAATTTTATCCTGACTTCCACAAAGTGGAATTTAGGACTAAAGTCATTCTACATTTCTGCAGGGTTATAGCAGAGATAAATTTGGCCAATATGTATTCATTGCTCTGCTAAACACATTACAGTAGCTTTCTTCTGATATTGCATGGAAGAGCCAAAAATAACTTGTTTTTCCAGTGTCCTCATCTACTTTTATAACAAATATAGGTGGTGAATGTAAATTAATGGTTATTACAGTATCTGCTCTGCGTTTCACTTATTTTTATAGCGAAAGGCTAGCTAGACTTCTTATTTTGATATTGCAATAGCAGCACACCTGCTGGAGCCTGCTATATTACCACTCCAGGGAAAGATGGTTAATTGCATTTTTTGCCTATTAGAAATAGAGGGATTTAGATTTAGGGTCGTCTTCCATGAAGTTCTTTAAACATCTTATCAAAGCTTTCCAAACCCATAAAAACCTTTGTCCTCCTTGCTGCCTGCCCACACAGAAAAGCTCTACCAAAATAAACTTCTTAGGGAGTGAATCCAGTCTCCATAATGTATTTTATATCTAGAATAACAAACATTCCAGCAACTACAGTAATAACAATAACATTAGTAAAAACTTCCTTACACATATTAAAATAATTCTTAGAAAGAGAACTAATGCAGTGTGAGCTGCAAGACTTAAATGTAGCTCACAAACTAGAACACAGCTTTACAGAGATAAGAATCCAGGCTGGAATTATTGGCAAAATCAGCAGGGTAAATTTCCCTTCATTTCAGTGAAGAAGAAAAAGAGATAAGTAAGGACCAAAAGGTTACACTTACATTCAGTTTAGGAACACGACACTTGCACGCATTTAAGAAAAGCAGGTACTGAGAATGCTGTTAACTTGCTGAGGGGTTAGCCGCTAATGGATTAGAAGGGAAAACATTATTAGTAACAGTTACTCTGAAAAAAAGGGCCAGGAATTCTGCCCTCCTATGGTGGAAGGGCAGAAAAAAAGAAGAAAAAGTAAAAGAAAAGAGAGAAGCAAAACAGGAAGATAACAGAGATAGAGCCTTAGTCTTTTTTTTTTTGTTCGCCTTGGCAATAGGCAGTTTTGTTCTGTAGATGACATGGAAGGATGTGGTTTATGTGCCTTTTAGTTGCCACTCAAAAGAATAAGAAGCAGGTGTTGATGACATGAGAGTGCTGTAGAGACTATGGCAAGTGAGAAGCAGCAGTGATCAGGAGCCCACACAAGGAACAGCTGCTTGATGAGGACCATAAAAGAAGAAAAAAGAAAGAAACAAACCAAACAAAAAAAAACCCAACCCCAACTCGGAGAAGGGGAAAGAGAACAAGAGCAAAATAAATTCAAAATCTGGGAATTAAGAGGCAAAGCCAAAGCCAGCTTTTATTAGCCACTGTTACAATTATCAGTGGAGCCATTAACAAACCCTGCAGTAGTAACCATAAAAGCTTTGCATCATTTTCCTAGGTTCTTGTGACTTCCTCCTCTTGCAGAGATAGAAGCTGCTGCAGCAGCGGGTCCCTGTTCCAGCATGCTTCCTACCACCTGGTGTGAGTTAGGTGCCTCATTTAACTGCCTCCACCTAGATGACAGGGAGGATGTTTATGCTCTGTGTGTAGGAGACTGGTTTTGAAATCCAAATTCAATTGTATAAAATTGACTTCCATATCGTTTCAGGCAAGTGTTTCCCTCTACTAAAGTAATAGCATCGCCTAATCTATCTTAGAGTAACAGACCTACCAAGCATCTTAGGTGCTTTGGACTAAATTGCAGGGAATAAAAAACCCCACCAAACATACTCAAACACCTTACAATGTTTTTCAGCATCTGAAGCATACAATTTGCATTCTAGTGTATCTTCTAATGGCAATATCCTGTAGTGTTTACCTGTATAATGTGTTGTTTGCATTTAGTTCTCTTACTGTTAATGCTAGCGTGGGACATAATTCATTTTCTCAAAGTATATGGAATTACATGGCTATAAAGAGAAAGTAAATAAAAGAGGTGTAAGGATTGAGTGTGAAAGTTTGTTTTCACAGTGAAACTGATATAAAACTATCCTTGCCCTGCTGTCTTCAATTCATATTCAGGCACAATTCCCTCTTTAAATAAACCCACCCCAGCAGCAAGCCTTTATCTCAAACTGTGAGTACTTCAGGTTGGGACTGTGACATTTGTACAGTGCCAGAATAACGTAACTGCTGTTTTCACACACTAGCACAGTAGGGATGTATCCTACGAGTAAAAATAGCTAAATTGAAAGAGGAATAAACTGCATATGGATGAGAGGGAAAAATAGAAGAGGTAATGAGCATAGGAATCAGGCAACTAACAAGAAGGCTGAAGGCTCTTCAGGGATAGGAATGGTAAATGGCACCTTACCATTTGTCTGTAATATCTGTGTGTAATATGAAGTCCAGTGCAATATCTCTTAAGGGACCTGAGGGTGTTACAGTAGTGCAAATAAGAACGGCTTCTAGTTAGAGGCTCTAACCAGTAATGATGATTCCTTTTCTGGGTAAATAAACCTCTAACAATGGCTGTGATGTTAAAACAGCTGTGCTGCAACATTACAAAACCAAAAATGAAACAGTTTTATCAGCAGCTTTTTCAGATGCATATAGTGGAATTGGATTGTAAAATGCAGGTTGATTCTTCTTGAAAGGCAGCATACTGCGTTACAAAATATCTGAGCCATGACCAAAATAAGACACAATAAATGCCTAGCCACAAGGCACTTTGGATAATAGAACAGTTACTTGCCACTAGAAATAGTATTTCTCAAAGGCTTCTTCTTCACTAGTCCAGAACAGACAAGTTGTTTTATCAATGTGGTGATGCTAAACACTGAACTGTTACACAGCAGAAGTAATGCATTCTGCCCTGCATTGTCACCAGGAGGCTCCTGCAGTCACTGTCGGAGGGAAAAGGAGCAGTTTCAGAGAGACAGTCTCCAAGGACAAAGAGGTTAATATGGCATTTGCTTGTCAGGTGATGAAGCTGCATTAAAACAACCGCTCAAAAGCTGCAGATTAAAGAAAGTTGATCAAATGAGGAGTAATTGTAAATACTGCAGTAGAAAGAGAATATGCTACGTTTTGAAAGAGGCTAAGATGCAGCAGTCAGAAATGAATCCAGTCTCCCAGCTCTCCAGGGGACTACCAGCTACTGCTTTGTATTGTTTCTGTTCAGGCATCTGTTAAATGGGTATAATTATTTGTACATACTTCACAGTAATGCTTAATTACTTACTGAAAAGGTGACCACAGATTGTAAGGTACATTGTGCTAGAAAAGCACATCTTATACCAGAAAATCTAGTCTATGGCTCTCCTGAGCTCTGTGCTATCCAGGGCTTGCATTTCATTTACAGAAAGCTGCATCATTATGAGCAGTACCTGGAAGATGTAAAACATATGGGTGTTTCAATAAAATTAAGATTTCTGCTTGATACAGGAGAGTTGTAGCTCTAGTGTGCTCTTTCAGCTGCAGGCTAGTTCTTCTGCCTGGGCTATTTTGCAATGAAGCACTGTGGTGAATCACCGAGATGTGACAACTCAGTGACCCTTTGTAGGAGATCCAGTTTGGACAAGAAACCTGTCTCAAAGAGAAGGCGGACCTTGGAAAACATCTGCTTGCATTTCCAGACAAAACATCTGGAGTAGTGGAAGGCTGCTTTTGTTCCTTCAAGGAAAAAAAGCGAAATTTCCCACCTGGACCACACACAGAACATAAAGTGAATGAGTCTTTGTTTGTGCATGCTACACATTAAATTTATACACATAAATCAAATCACAGAGAATGGTTTGGGTTAGAAGGGACCTCAAATATCACCCAGTTCCAATCCCCTGCCACAAGCAGGGACACCTTCCACTAGAGCAGGTTGCTCCAAGCCCCATCCAGCCTGGCCTTGAACACTGCCAGGGATGGAGCAGTCACAGCTTCTCTGGGCCAGTGGTTCACCACCTTCATAGTAAAATTTTTCTTGTATTCAGTCTAAATCTCCCCTCTGTCAGGTTAAAGCCATTCCCCTTGTCCTGTCTCCACATGCCCTTGTCCAAAGCCAATCTCCAGGTTTCTTGTAGCTCCTTTATGCACTGAGAGCTGCCCTAAGGTCTCCCCTTCAGGAGCCTTCTCTTCTCCAGGCTGATCCAGCCCAGCTCTCTCTGCCTGGCTCCAGAGCAGAGCTGCTCCAGCACTCGCAGCATCTCCGTGGCCTCCTCTGGACTCGCTCCAGCAGCTCCATGTCCCTCTTGTGCTGTTGCCCCAGAGCTGGACACAGGACTGCAGGGGAAATCTCACCACAGCAGAGCAGAGGGGGAGAATCTCCTCCCTCAACCTGCTGTACATGATCCTTTTGATGCAGTCCAGCACACAGGGGGTTCTGAGCTCAAGCACACATTAAAGCTGGTTCATGTTGAGCTTCTCATCAACCAACACCCCGACATCCTTCTGCTCAGGGCTGTTCTTAACCAACCCAGTCTCTGCTCAGCCTGTAGTTGTGCTTTAGACTACAGTGACCCAGGTACAGGATCTTGCAAATGTATGTATGTATATATATAATATATATATATTTCTATATAAATATGGACAGTTTTGACAAAGGAAGCAGTTCAGGCAGTCATTACATTAGACACAGCAATGAGTAATACATCATATAAGGAGTAACTGTGTCAGACAGCAACTATGGCAGACAGCAGATTTCAGCTGCTGTACTCCAGTCTGGCAGACTTGCACCTTAAAGTGATGTCTTTGAATTATCTCCTTCTGCAAGCTCCAGCAGGAGCCATCCTTCTGGAAACAATCCTTAGCTCAGGAAGTAAGAGGTCACTTACCAACTGTGTAGGAAAAATCTGATCAGTCCAATTTGGGAAATAATTAAGGCTTTTTCCTCCCCTGGTACTCCAGGAGCACAATAAAACCTGAAATTTGGGTTCAGTACAGATCAGTTCATGGTAGCTAAGCTGTGGTAAGTGCTGGTAGCACTCAGTTTACCCTGACTGAGACAATGAAGCAGTCTGAGAGGTGTGATTTCCATAGGTGGAGTAGGCTAAATGTATCCCCACAGACTTACCTCAGCTGATGGATAACAACTAATCAGTTGAATGACAATGGCTCTGATACAAGAGTACAGTGGTGAGATTTAACATATGGTAAACACACAGGAATGGGTTTGCCATGTTTTCAGCTGTATTAAGGTTCTATTTTCTCACTGTCCCAGCTGAGACATGCAGCTGAGGAGCTTACTTTTTCCTGAATTCCACTTGCTGACAATACTACCACTTAAGTTTGATATGCTCCCAAAATGATGTGATGTTCACACTTCAAGTGCCTATGAATCCTACTGATTTTAAACAAACTGAAGGAAGACAAAATTCAAGTAAGTCAATCTACTTGGCTAGTGCTTGGTTAGTCCTTTAAATGTCTAACTGCAGACAACCAGATTGGGCCGTTTGGCCTAAATAGCTTAAGACAACCTAAGAAGAGCAATTAAAACTCCAAAGTAGATAGCTAAACTGCAGCAAGCACTAGAACAAACCAACCATATGTGCAAGGCACTTCACTGGGGAAAGAGAGAGGCCCTGTTGTGCAGGCTGGGGCCAGATCCACCATAGCACATGAAGTATTTCAATGTACCAAAGCTCAATCAAGGGATTCAATGCAGCCTGAGCCATTAGCTCCAGACAAGCATGAAGCGTGAAGCTACTGCTGCAGAAAGCAGCGCTTGCTGTTTTGCAATGCGTAAACAGTAGCATTACAGAGTGAGGAATCGAGGGAGTAATAACAGCACTATTTTATGTCAGCTCTGCGAGGCCAGGTCTGCAGCTGTACACACCCCTCCGGTGCTGCTCTTACCTTCGTTTCTGCTATGCCAAGATGTATTCTGTAAGTCAAGTTGGCAGTGGTGGAAAAGCACTGGCTTCAATCCAAAACATGAAATAAATCAGAGAGAATCCAAAGGGGGCAACTAAAGCGATAAAAGACTGAAGAAATATGTACAGTGCAGACTGCCAGGAGAACTGAGTGTGTGTTGCATAGAGACAACAAGCCAATTTGATAACATGTACCTAGAAAAGATTTACTGTGAGGGCAGATTATTCTTAGCAGTGAACACGGGCATAAGAAAAGAAAATCTTCAGTTTCTGAACATCTGAAACAGCAAATGCCTATTTTATATGGATTCATGGGTAACTTCTTTGTGGACTCATGGTCAGTACGAAAACTCACACTGAACTAATTTCTCCTACCTGATCTCCTAATCTCTCACAGAGATTGCAAGGACAAAGATTTGCAGCTGAAATTGCAAGTAGTTTCTACAGTATTAGGGGTGAAGTGGAAGATGACAGAAAACCTGCCTCCTAAACACCAGATTAACAATAAAAGTATCTAACTAAACATCACAAAGCTTTTTTTAGAAGTCAAACCAGCCCTATATAAACTACCTAAAATATGTCAGGACAGGAAATGGATAATGGATTCTGGCATCTCCTTATGCCACCCTTGTATTATTATAAGAGGATCACCTAGGAAACAAAGTTAAGTGGTCCTGTCAACTCTGTTTACCTCTAACTCTGTATCCCTGACACTTGACAACACTATTTTTGAGGAGGGCAAATTTTAAGGGCTGACAGATTGAAGTTGCGAGACCTGAACCGTTCACAGCACCTAACATTGAAAGGATAGTCCAAAAGATAAGGGCATACTGCCTGAAGTTTGAAAAATACATTGCTGACTTAAACCATGAGGTCTTAATGTGAGCATCAAAGCACAGCAGGTTTTCTGCTGGCCCCAATGAGACATCATGGCAGAAATGCTGTAGTTTCTCTATGATCAAGAGCAGGGATTTGTAAAGCTTTGCAAGAAAGAACTATTATCCCACAACATTTCATGTAGGCTCCTATCCACTTTCCTTATCAAGCTTTTCATTAAAGATGCCACAAAGCCAGTGCAAATGATAGACCACTACTTGATAACCACTGGCTGTATTGCTTGTGATGAAATAATTTCACTTGGTTACATTCATCTCTCATTTGGGAACATGGAGGCATGGAAAAAGAAGTAGAGAGATTCATAACTAACATAAATCATCAACAAAACATTTTTGTTTGAATACAAAGTATACAAAACATCAAACACTGGATGGTAAAGAGTAATTAGGGATTCTTTGATAAACTGAGAAGATTTTTCTTTTTAAATTGAAAGCAGCTGGGAAAGTAATTGCAAAACCATAACAAGGTTCTGATTTAGCTACGTGTAGTTGGGGCCTTCTTATTTTATCTGGCCATGAGCCACTTTGTTAAATTCAAAGAAAGTCTTTGGAGACTGCAGGAATATCAGAGAGAAAAACATATGGCCAATAGTGAATTAGATGAAGCCAAAAGAGTGATGGTTTTATCCTGAAGAATGGAAACTGATGAAAATCTAGGGTCCTGCAAGGACATCTTTATTTTTTTCAAATCAGCCTTCAGTTACTGTCTTCTTTTGACAGTACTGCAGTAGCTGTGATATGCTAATATATGATGATGAAGCCAAGGCTAGATAGAGGAAGTTAGAGATTTGGACAAATAGCGGGAAGACAGAGACAGACTTTCAGGCACAAAGCACCTTTCTCCAGGTCTGAAATAGAAGCAGCAAACTTCAACATCAAATTCAAACTGAAAACAGCTCCGCTGAGTTTTACACAGATTACATCTTTCAGATTAGGACACTATGGAGCAGAGAAAGGCGGGCAAAAAGATTGTCTCTGTGGGACAGAAGCAGAAAGGTATCTTTTTGTGGAATACAGATGAGGCCTCAGAAGTAGGGAAAATGATAAAATGCCATAAACTCAGTATCACTAATGAATCCATGTTTTTAATGCCTAATAGTCAGGAGTTCTGATCTGTGCTTATCTTTAGGAGGTATTTTGCATTACGTGTTTTTGAACATATACTGTGGCCAATGAAAAAAAGATGGGCAATAAAGGAGATATATTCTGAATCTGACAACAGTTCATTTCTCTAGAAAAACCCCGTGTTCACCTCCTCTGTGTTCACCTCTGTAATGTAGTTTTCAGTTAAGTCCTTACAGAGGCAAACAAAGGACATGCTCCAGGTATCTGGACAGTTGCTTTACCTGTAAAAACATGCAGGTTGCAGCCAGGCATCCATTACCAGATTCAAGAAGTGGCTCCAGATCCTACTAAAGGTGTTGAAGCAGCTACTTTTCCCACACTGCTGTGCAGCTAAACCACAAGGAGCCGAGAACTCAGGAATCAGTTTCAGACCATGCACCTAATTATTAACCAATGCTGCCTCCTTTGTGCCTGTAAGAGGTTAATTTCACCCAATACACATTTTGAAGGAAGATTCTAATGGGATTTATTATAAATAGTCCTAATAAATAAGGATTAGAGTTGACTGATCCAGTTTTTAAGGAACTTTAAAGGAAGGCATTTAGGGTTGTAATTCTTAGCATTGAGGTAATTGTTTTACCTCCTCCATCCTGCTGAAATTATAGCTGTCTGTGACCATAAATTAAAAGAGGAGAAAAAGAGTTAGTTAAATTGATTAAGTGGATAACTTCCTTCTCATAATGATAAATGCAAATTATTATTTGACAGTCATCTGAGGACAATATACTTACAATAGGAGTCATGGAAAAAACTTAGCATAAACTCAAGGCGGTTGATTTAGTGTGCAAGAGAAAATGATTGAATAGCTGCAAAGCTGACACTGAAAGCTACAGATTTATCTGAGAGATTTGGTATTTTTTGATCAAATGAAGATTCAAAGCCCCCAAACTCTGCTGTATTTACGGAATTACTACACAAAAGGATTTACTGCTTTGGAAGTGGAGATCAATAACAGTTTGTGAAAAGCCCAAGTTAGAAGCATCTTGAACTAAGACAAGCATTCAATATAGAGTTCAACATTATAGACTTCAAATTGTCCAGTATAAAAGGAGGGACTGACGTTTGACCTTCCCCAGTTCCTCTGTGAGAAGGGGGGAAAAAAAAGGTGAATTTACAGCAAAAAAGGATGAAAAAAGGCCCTAGAATTGAGCTGGGAGATTAGGCACACAAGTTAAAGGTGATTGATGGCCATTTCCAAGCAGGCCTTGGCTGGGCAACCCAAGGCCTGATGCTCCATTATAAATAAGTTTGACTGCATTTGTCTCATTTCAGTGAAGCCAGGATTTCACCCACAGTCTTTGGTGTAACTTTTTCAAGTTCAACTGGGTATCACCAAGCTGCTCCCTCAGCCTTAAGAGTTGCTCTTTGTTAGTACCTTGAAGTTAGTTCTTCGAAGTTAGTTCTTCAAAGAGCCTCCACATCTGAAAGCAAATTAAAACTCTAAAACCCAAGGAAAATCTGTGGGTCATGACAATTCAGCTGTATCGGGGTGGATGGGCAAGGAGCTTGGTACAGGAATGAGGTTCAAGGACAGTGTGATTTACACCCAACACCCATTCAGTGGGAAGCCATGATCAGGGAACCTTTGGGAACAGTCCCTCTGCATTTTCCAAATCCCATCTCTCTCCATCAATAGCACAGAACAATATTCTGGAGTCACAGTTCACCAGCATTTCCTCCTTCCTTGTCTTTTTGTGGGAAGAAAAGAACTACTCTCATAAAAGCACAGTATGTTACTGCACAACCCCAATGCGGGAATAGGGGACAAATAAAAAAGGCAAAGCTCTCAGTTTTGCAGAGGTCACATTGCTTCTCAGCCTTGCTGTGGACACTGTAATGTCACTGTGTTCCTTAACATGGAGAATAAAGTGACTACAGAGAGGAGGTGTACCAGCTTGTGATTACGGCAGCAGGGGCTCTGGCAACAGGTGCTCAGTCTGGCATCTCTTGCCCATTTCAAGTGTGGGCATGGACAAACCACTCAATCTTTGAGTGGACAAAGGGAGAAAGGCAGGAAGAGATGGAAGTTAGCTTTTAATGATAAACTTAGACATGTGTGAAAGCTTTTCCTTTAACATATCTTCCATGTTTCTCCTCCATGAAATAAGGCTCACACTGACTATTTCACTATCTTCTCTAATTTTAATCTATTAGCTATTGGAAGTAGGGCTGTAATTACTAACGAGAATATGCTACAGGAGAGTTTTCAGAACACCTGAATGATTCAGGAATCTGAGGCTTACTGGACCTTAATGAGATTTAAGAGATTCAAAAAAGCACTTTGGGAAAAATTTGTGTAGAGTGCTTGATCCACTGAATTCTTATAAAGAAGTCTAAGTACAATATAACTAAAGAAATACAAGATCACAACTAAGTATTGAGTTATCTAAGGCAAAATCTGAAGGCATTATAGTATTTGGCTGCCTAAAGTTAAAACTGTTGTGTGTTTTCTCATTTACACGTTTTCTTCCTTACAACACAGAGACAAATCTCTAACACAGTCTAAAACTGTCCTGCCACGCAGAATACTGAGTCTCAGGAAATAAACTCGTCCTTTATTAGATCTGTATTTCAGAGTTATGTTTATACTCCTTTAGAGCAGCCATAAAGCAGCTACATGAATACAAAGCTACCTTTCTCCTTTTACCTACAGCAAAGTTGCCTCTAAAATCACCATTAAATCATGGGAGATGTTGGAAAACTGACCGAAAGTGAAAGAAGATTAAAGCCCCAGTCATGAGAGAACAAAATCTCCCTTTTTGGGGTGGCTTGTTGATGAGATCACTGTTGGTGGGATGCCTCTCCACCACTGAGAAAGTCACGGCTTTTCTCAGAGAGGAGGCCTGGAGGGAAAAGAGAAGGCAGGAAAAGGAGAACACAGTGAAGGTACGAAATAAGTGAAAATAAAGTAAAACCAGTGCTAAGTTCTGGCACAGAAGTGTTTTAATAATACCAAAGTATATTGCTCCCTTTACCAACACTTTTACTAACAGTTTTTTCTTTTTGAAAAATAACACAAATGACTTATTCCCTAGTAGTCAAATTTATAAAGGTTAATGAAGCGTCTCATTAATCTTTCATAACTCTAGCACGCCCCTGTGACCTTCAGATCCATCGCATAACAACAGTATTCAGGTTATAATTCAGAGAAGCCCAAAATAAAAACAAAATCCTGGAAATAAAACCCCAGCATGTGCAGAATACTACTTGTAGAGCACTGTGCAATTAGTGGCTGGAAAGGTAGTTGGCTTTTAGGAAACTGCTATACCAGCTGGTAGGCTGTATGACTCAGTGGCTGAGAAGGCAAGTGCCGTTATATCTTCCCCTCCTGCTTTATTCACCATTGTGGTTTTGATTCAGTATCAGCTGAACACTTGGTTGTCAGTACTGTGAAGCAGCGAGGAGAAAAACAAGGTGCAGAACAGCTAGGGCAGGCTGACACACAAGTTTCTGAACCAGCATCAGGTTGCTTCCCTTAAACAAAATGGGAGTAAGTGCAGGCCACTACAAAGAGACAGAGGGAACTAGGTGCCTTTTGGAGTGGGGCAAGCTCTCGCTCAGCAAGCTGGAGGCAGAACTCACTGAGAAGGCAGCGCTGCCTGTTTTCTTCCATCCTGCAGAGGTTCCTTGGGAACTGGCCTAGCAGGACCACTGGCTCCTGCCCCATCTTGTGACAGCTAACAGGAAGACTTACAGGCCAGCCAGGTGCTCTGGGGAAGGAGAACTATAGCCAGTGGGGTTTGACTTGTTGATGGGCACTGTTATGCTGTCTAAGTGATATTCTGTCTGGTTTTCCTCCTTGTTTTTTTTGCCTTTAATCTATCTTGCTACTGGAACAAGACGGTTCATCCACATCTCTTCAGTTGTCTGATAGGTGATACAGATCATGCTATCCCTCTTGAAAGATTAATCCAATCTATAATCTTATCATTCTACCTGCAGGCTTACCTATGCTTTCACTCTGAAGGGTGTAAAATTGGCTTGCCATCTCTGGCTGATAGAGCAGTACAAGCAAATAATAGCAAATCACTCCTTCTGTTTATTTGTATCACACTGTTGGCTGGAGATTATGACATCCATTGTTAGATGCCATCCAAACGTAGCGTGAGAAATAGCAGCTGTTCCTGCAGTTAGTCAAAAAATGTGTGATCAGGGAAGGAGGATTTCACAGGGAAAGGCTGAAGCACAGAGAACCTCAGGGGGTGTTTAAAAATACAGTGCAGCACTGAGGAGAGATACTCAAGCCTGGAAGGTATCCTGCTTCTCAGTCAGGGGTTAAGTAGCATAAATAGAGTGATGTGTGAATAACAGCACTCTTCTGGGTGCCTAACTAGGTTGGGAACTTTTCCACAGCATTGCTGGTAGGCATAGCTAAAGCCAGTTTCAAAAGGTCACAAAAGAATTTGGTAGCATACCCAGCACTTGAACCTAAGTCTCAAGGCCTCTCTGCCTTGCACAGACATCTTCTCTAGCTCTTTTCTCCCTTCTTCCTTCCTCAAACTCTCATTTAGAAAGCAGGGAATTCCTATCAATTCCTATCTAGCAGATCCCAGACCCTCCCTCAGAGACACCTCCGGTGCGTGTGAGTTCTGGGTCTGTGACTAGGTGAAGACAAAGCAGCCAAGGCTGACAAACAGAATGTAAACTATAACTCCTAATATCGTGCAAGAGCCTCAGACAATGTAGTGTGAATATTAAGACCTGATTCACATACAAATCAGAAACAAAAAGCATCAGAAAGCATTGCTTGATCTTCAGCGAAAAATAAAACTGCATGAATTAATACTTAAAATTTATAGGACTTCAGATAATAAGGTGACAGCCCTTATTATTAACTGCAGCTCCAGCTGCAGAAGAAAATAAGACCTCCTGACTAGATATGAAATTAGTTGCCTGTACGTATACCTGTAACGTTTCATTATTTTGACAGCAGAGTTGTATATATAGAGTATATATATATATAGGTATAGAGAGTGCTGGTATATATACCTATATATAGGTATAGTATATATACATATATATAGGTATAGACAGTGCTGGTATTTACCCAGAGGTGTAAATGGGGCTTGCAAACTACTAGCTCAGGACGCTGTAATGATACCAACAGAACTTCCACCAGTGACTGCCCCTCAACCCACCCAACCAAGAGCCAACACCTCCACACCAAAATGCAAACAAGACCCCCAAACCTAATCCATCCCAGCATTCCTTGAACAACATGTAAATCAGATGTCACCACTGATCCACCCTCAAGTCCAGTCTCATGACCTTGGATTCCCGGTATTAGCTTACCAGCTTGCTAAGATAAAATAGAACAGTACTCACCTGTACCACTATGGACATTTCTCATTCCTCAAGTTCAAGGAAGATTAATTTCATCTGGGATGAAGGCAAACAAAGACTAAGCAGCTGATTAGGGACATGGAGGGCCTGCAGAAGAAGACAATGACTAGGAGGAGCAAGACAAAGCTGAGAGGGCTGCCATCCCTTTGAAGAAAGTTATTAAGGATGAATGCCAAAGGAGTAAAACAGATACTGAAGTGTAAGGAAAAAAGATGATCAAGAACACAAACCCATTCTTTCCAAGAAGATGACCCTCACCATAAACAGCATAGTAGCAAATGTCACTTGGTGTTCATTGGTAAGAAATGGTGAGGAAATCCTGCATGCTCTCTACCTCTCTGCAACGTTCATGCAGAGGGAACCAAAAACCCTTCTTTCACCTCTGGCATCCATACAACCAAATGAATGTATATGGTATAGATGCCTTCATTTATATAGTATGAATGTACAGGTGAATTTTGGCACCAACACGTAAAATTACAAGAATAGTACCTTTCTTACTATTTCAGGATTCAAAGTACTAAATCCTAAAGGAAAAGAGAGTTTCCAGGGGTTTAGACAAGACCTGAACACCTTCCCACAAAGTGGGGTAGGAAAATAACTCTCAGAAAGGTTAAAGTCCCACATGAGCTGTGCAGCGGGTGAGGCTGGGCATGGAGGGACCCGTCACCCCCATGTCACTGTGCCACCACCTGACAATGTAGCAGTCACCATTTCATTCTATTCCTCTCCATTCTATTCTATTCCATACAATACCTCTCCATTCCATTTCTATTCCATACAATACCTCTCCATTCCATTTCTATTACATTCCCTATGCTCACCCTGAGCTTTATAACAATGAGACTGTTATTTCCCTGCAACGCCAGGGGTTTTCAGCTCCAAAAACACTTGCAAGGACAAACCACAAAGCTTACAAGTGGAAACAGGATTTTATTTTATGATTCCATTTGGGTTTGGTTACTTTTATTTTTATCTTATTTCATTTCATATAATGTTACTTCATGTTAGTTTATGTTACTTCATTTTATGTTAATTTAAGTTACAAGGTTTTGTTTGGTTTGGGATGGTTCTTATTTTACTCTTTTCAGAGCTGATGCTCACAAGTACCAACACAATGCACACGTGCAGCCAGGAGCAGGCTGAGGCACTCATTCTTCAGGTTAGCCTTGAAAAAAAACATCCCTTGCAGACTGGGAAAGGAAAGCCACAGGCAACAGCAGCAGGAAGACAGGAAAAGCAGTCCCAGCCTCCCAGAGTGAGAACACGAAGCACGAGCATTGGGACTGACCACACACAAGTGTGCAAGAATCACAGAATCATCACAGAATAGGTAGGGCTGTAAAGGCCCAAAGGGGAGCCCTGACAAGGGGCTGTGCTCAACGAAGCAGAGGACAAGCAACAAGCCTCA
>JARCZZ010016338.1:0-25219 GCA_030323915.1 Brotogeris chrysoptera | reverse complement strand
TAGGGCTGTAAAGGCCCAAAGGGGAGCCCTGACAAGGGGCTGTGCTCAACGAAGCAGAGGACAAGCAACAAGCCTCAGGGGCTACCCTGGAAGTTGTGAAAGTTACCTCCCCCCAGATGGGGGTACAAGGGGCCACCTGCATGGAGCAGGAGCAGCAGCCTTTGGGACACAATAGCCCAACAGAATACATAGCCCTGAGGGGTATCAGGCAGTAACCCGTTTGATCAGGAAAAGCAGAAAGTGACACCACATTCAGAAATAAAGCACTTCATTTAGAGTTACATCATTCTACACATCCTCAAAAGAGAAAAAAAACAGTAGAAAAAGACAGCAGTAAGATATAAATTGTATTCTTCTGTGACTTTAACTCATACATTTTGTAGATTCATTACGAAACGTTCGAGTCATACATATCTAAGAGATAATAGCTCCTGGATTTTTTAAAAAGCTCTTATTATTCCAGCTCTGTAGGAAATTTTTTTCAATTCAGTCACTTTGGGACTAATGGAGCTAATTTGAATGTCCTAAAATCTTCTGCTGGTTTAATTCAGTAAATTTATCATTCTGTTACATGCAAAAGTATTTGAAAGTCTTTGAAAGTAAATGGCTTTCATAGATGTACAACTGAAGCTGCACAGCCTACAGCTGATGAGAAGCTCAACCCAAACTGGCTTCAGTGTGTGCTCGCAGCCCAGAAACCAACCCTGTGCTGGGCTGTACGAAAAGGAGTGTGAGCAGCAGGTCAAAAGAGGGGATTCTCCCCTTCTGCTGTGCTCTGGGGAGATCCCCCTGCAGTCCTGTGTCCAGCTCTGGGGCAACAGCACAAGAGGGACGTGGAGCTGGTGGAGAGAGTCCAGAGGAGGCCACGGAGATGCTCAGAGAGCTAGGCTGGTTCAGCCTGGAGAAGCTCCTTAAGGGGAGACTTTAGAGCAGATCCAGTGCCTAAAGGGGCTATAAGAAACCTGCAGAGGGGCTTTGGATGAGGGGAATAGCTTTAGCCTGACAGAGGGGAGATTTAGATTAAACATTAGGAAGAAATTCTTTACTATGAGGGTCCTGAGGCAGTGGCACAGGGTGCCCAGAGAAGCTGTGGCTGCCCCATCCCTGGAAGAGCTCAAGGTCAGGTTTGATGGGGATTGGAGCAACCTGGACTGTGGCACAGGTTTTGGAACCAGATGACCTTTAAGGTCCCTTCCTACCCAAACCATTCTGTGATTCGAGGCATTTATGATAACTAAACATGATCAAAATGTAGTCAAATTTTTCCTCATGCATATTGTTATGTAGGTATTTTAAAACTTGTCTAGATCTATAACTGGTTCCAAACTCTGGAAGCGCTGGGTTAGGGTTGCTTTTTACACTAGCTTCGTAATTTTTCTGGCTTTGAGAAAATATGCACATGTACTTTGTTTTGGTCATATAACAATTAACACACTGTAGTTCCGCAAGTTGAAGAACGCACCTGACCTGAATACATTATTCTAGCATGAATCAAGAACATGTCTTGTGTCCCTTTTATCAGGAAGCTTTTCAAGTAAATTGTCATCCTATCATGTAATGAATGAACAAATTTCTTGACATTTAACATCATCCCGATCATAGCGTTTGCACAATGGAGGGCTAGGTGAGACAACAAGGATTTATATGGCTCATCATCTAAATAGCTAGATTAGAAGCATCTGAGAACTTACTATCCTATTTTTCATTACGGTTGCATTTATTATTGTATGACAACCTGTTCACACATACAGCTCAGTGCAAGCACAGCGCCCTTATCTTCCTTTTTCTTTATGTTACATTTTATATGTCAATTTGAGCTCTCTGCAATTTCAGCCAATTATGAAAAAGCTTTTCCTGATCTTGTGCATATTTACTTGGGCACTGATGATCTTCTTCCAAGACTCTCAGGGTTTGCTTGCTTATTTGTAGAGCAAAGGATCAGCTGCTTCCAATTTCACATTTACACTGGCAGGCATCCTATCTCAACTCATGGCCTGACAGATGACACGTATCTAATATTTTCCCCAAACAGGAATAGTGAGGTAGTAGCAGAGACCTTCCAAGGGCTAGATCAGACAATAACTTGACATGGACGTGACATATTTTTTCTCGATAAGACAAGACCTAGGGTGAGGTAATTATCTATTTTAAGCAACTTCTTTGAGGTGCCAGGTGTAAATACGGTCATGAGAGATACTGATCCTAATAATGCTGTTTCAGAAATCATGAATGCCACTGAGGTGACTGACACTGTCCTTTCATGCTTTACATTAAAACACTCCTAGTTTATTCTATCCAGCCATCGTTTCTGCAAGGCAGAAGAACATCGCTTTATCTTAATCTTAATATTGCTTTTAAAATAAGAACTGGGAACTTCATGCTTCTGAATATAGAAAGTGTCAATATAAATTAATTTCATGGTTCTATCTGGGTTTCTGTGGAGAGGATCAGTGCTTGCAGCTGTAATTTTAGCCCAGGAAATAGGATTCCTGGGAAATAGGACTCGTGTGGATGTGGCATTTGCCTGCCTGTTCATCTTCTCTTCCTCATTCCCCTAGGTGACTTCTGCTGTTAGTTGATTTCTGGCTGATCAGAAGGCAGGTCCTCCCCCACCAATACCGCATCCTCACCAGCTTTGGGAAAAATCAAAGTCTGGGTAGCAGAGAGAGCCTGAGATCAGAGGCTCAGCTAATGGGCAGAACACATCACAGACATGATGCTACCTCTGCCAGCTGGCACACTTCAGCCATATCCCCTGCAATAGTACAGGCTGTGGATACTGGTTGGAAGCAACCTCCTAGCATCCCTTCCCACCCAGGCTGTCCTATGACCTAGTCAGTCAGCACTGGTTGAGAAGACTGATGATAGCTCATGCCAGTTAGGAGAATGGGACAGACTGGTAAAGAAGCTTATAATGAAAATCTAACTTTGTGATAATGGTTGAGCAGGTACACAAATGTAGGGGCCTTCAAGAGGAAACCATACTTCATTAGTTTTGATGTTCTCCCCAAACTGCCTTTATTTTATACTCCCACGGGCAAAGTTGCCTTAATCTCTTTCAGAACTTTAAATATGGGGATGTGTTGACAGTAAAGCTTGTAACTTAGGAAGAAAATGAGCCCATTCCCCATTTCTACTTTTATGCAGAGTGAAATAAAACCAGCAATAAGCTGACATTTTATTTGATAAACTTCTCTTAAATATTTCAAAGAAACTTGACTTGCAATGGTACACAATCTGAAATTAGTTCCCTGACAGTCCCTCATGGTATCAGTTTCACTCGGGGAAAAACTAATTAAATGTGAGTTCTCTTAGATGCAGGAAATAAGCATATTATAATTGCTTACCCTACAAGTGCCTAACTATACACAGCATATGCATAGCATGACCAGAATCCATTGGTTCTGCCATGGGTATGGCAAATGCATGCTACCACCAAACAGAAACCAAATGAGAACTGGCGATCAAGAACTCATGTGTGAATATGCCACTTATAATGAGGTTTAGGCACTGATTATTCCCTAGAATATGTAGATGGGGCAAAGTTAATAATATGGTCACCAGAGGCAGTTTCTGTACTTAATATATATGGACTTCGTGACACTTTCTCCTCTAAGCAGGGAAAGTAACTTGACTAACATTGTAACCCCATAACAGAAAACTTAAGTTGGGTTCCTTAGATGGGCTGATATGAACATGGGCCATAGCTCCCTAGCAAAATCAATAGGGCTGCTTTCCTCTACACTTCACCTTTGTGTACACCACATAGCATGCAATTCAACTTATCTGCTCCAGAAGGGCAAAGGGCTGAGTCAACTCCACTGGACTGCTTCCTTGCTGCTCCTGCTTGGGATACTGCCTGATAAGCTGATCTTTGCTTACTGTGATTCAGCTTCAGGCAAATCCTGAAATTACCTCCTGTGATAAAATATATGCATCTGCCACTGAATGTAACCGATCTATGAGACCAATTTGAAAATCTCAGAGTCACTTCAGGTGCAAACATAAATAGCAAATAATGATTTTTTTTTTCCCTAATTTTTTTTTTCTTATTTGTAAATCATTGATACAGCTTTTGGTAATGATGCATCTATCCTTTTTACTACCCACTTGATGTGTGAGTAAACACAGCACTGACTGAAGCAATAAATAACTCCTAATCTCCTATTAAGAAACCAGCTAGCCAAATACAAAACAGGTCCAACTACTTCTTCATTCACCCCACAACATTCAGATTCAATGTCCATTTCCAGCCAGCCTGCCAGAGCACTGCTGTGGGGATTACGGCACAGGTTTTTGGGGCAATCTGTGACTTGAAAATGCCTGAGCAAATTCCTTTCACAAAAGGGCAGAAACAACAACTGCAAAGTAAGCACCTCAGCTCATAAACACAGGCAAGGGAGAAATGCAACATGTTTAGATTCCAGGATTTCATCCTGTTAATAACCAGCACAGAGTAAGAATTGCTGTCAGTAGCCTTCAAATCCTGTGTCTTGTGGAGATGGTGATTAAGGAAAACCCCCACCTTATTCCACTTAAAACCACAGAGAAGAGACAAGGGCAAAGAATACTTTCCCCTCAGGAGAAAGCCAGGTGGGGGAAAGCAAGTCCAGACTTTTTAGAAGCTACAATAAGTTCCAGCCAGCAAACCAAAGGGCCATGTTTTGCTCATCACCTTCACTGCTTCAGTTGCTGTCCTGCCTGTCACTTCAGCCTACCTGCTCATCACTTCTCTCTTCCCCAGTGTATTACTGACACACATTGGCTTGCTGCTTGCATTTCCTTTCTTCCATCTTGGTGTACCAATCCAGCCCACTACCCATCACAACCTATTCCATTCGCAGCCCCGGCATTGCTGCCCTGATGACTGACACCTCATTTTCTGCTATCTCTTACCATTTCTCCTGTTTTAGTTCTACCTGCTCTTGCTGCACTCATCCCCACCTCATCTCATTTTACTGCTTCATTTGCTGTATTCTTGTCCCATTGTCACCTTTCTCTGTGGTCCCACAGCTTTGTCCTTCTCTTTGTCACCCACTCTCAATACCTCTCTGCTTATCTTTGCTTTCCCTTCTTTTAGATGCTCTCTTTCCCACCATGATGAAAAGCTGACCAAGATGAAAGTTGTTACTTTCATTCACTGCCTATTCTGGTCAGCCCCATTTGCTGCCTGTCTCCCCCTTCTCTTCCAGCAGCCGTGTTTGCTCTCCAGCCACAATATCTTTGTTTACTGCTCCACTTACTGCTTGCTGGTGCTCTCCAGATACCAAGGACTTTTTTCAGATCTCCCTGACATGCCACAGTCTAGCATTACTTATTATCACCACCTCCCTTAGCTACCTGCTCTCACCACCTCTCCTCCAGCTTGTTCTTGTCATTGCTTGCTTCATATGCTGGTAAAGATGTCCTTCCTAAGACTTCTCAAGGCTGTGTTTCTGGATTGCGCCCTCAACTGTTTCTTGCTGACCACCACCATTTGTCTATGTTGTTCCCTCCTGCCCTCATCACCTCATTTCAATACCTGACTTCTGACCACTCTTAACTTTCATGCTGGACCACACCAGTCATGTCTCCTTACCAGCCTGTATGCTTCCTCCTGCTACTGCCACCCCTACCTCCACTTCACACCTCCTTTGCACCCTCTGCTCAGTGTGTCTTCTCAAGCCTCTGCCTGCTGGTTAACTTCATCCTCAGCTTATTGCTCCGTGTGCCTCCTGCTTTCTCTGCATTGCCCAGAAGCTGCTTTGGCTGTTTGCTCTTCTTCCCTTCTTTCCCACTTGTTGCCCTGCTTATCCTTTTCCTCTTGCCAGCCTGTGAGATGTGCACCTCTCCCATTGCTACATAGCCTACAGCCTTTTCTTGCCACATCAGCAGCACTCTCTGCTTATCACTGCTACAGTGTTTGCTGGCAAGCCTCCTCACCCTCCTTACTGGCTGTTCTCGAAACTTCTCTTGCCTGTAGTCTTACAGCTTAAACACAGCTACCTTTCTCCACTTCCCATAGCTGCCTCCCCTCCCTAACTCCTTAGCTACCTGCCTTCACTGCCTTTCCAGGCAGCAGTATTCAACTCTATGGTGGGCTGACCCCAGCCAGCAGCAAAACTCCCACACAGCTTCTTGCTTGTTCCTTCTCCCACTGGGACAGGGGAAAACAGAAGAGCAAAAGCTAGAAAACTTGAGATAAGGATAGCTTAATGCAAGTAAATGAGTGAAGTTAATATGTGATGACAGTTTAATAAGCAAGGGATGGAGGCGGAACCAATGCAAAGTCAATGACTCACCACCTCCCACAGACAGACTAATGCTCAGCCAATCACTGAGCAATGGCTACCTTGGAAAATACTCCTCCCTCCTTCCCCCCAGATTTTATTGCTGAGCATGAGGTTGTATGGTATGGGATCTCTCTTCATTCAGTTTGGGTCAACTGTCCTGGCTGTGTCTCCTTGCAATCTTTTTCCCACCCCACCATGAGGGTGGGAAGAAGCAGGGTATGAAACAGATAAAACCTTGAAGCTGTGCAAGCACTGCTCAGCAACAGCCAAAACACCAGTGTGTTATTAACACTGGTTTAGTCACAAATCCAAAATATAGTGCCGTACAGCTATGGAGAAAGTTAACTCTATCCCAGCCGGACACAGCACAATTTCCTGCCAAAACAGCTGTCCTTTAGTGACCCATATTTGTCCTCGCTCCTCCCTTTAATCACCATGCACTCCTCTCACTCCCTTTCAGCACAGCTGTATCTATTTGCCTTCTTATGCCACTTGCCCTTATACCTCCTTACCTACATAGCTGGTCATCTCCTTCCATCACAACTCTGTTTTATTGATCCACTTGCATAATGCTTCCATTACCTGACCATGCCTCATTATTCTGCCTTATGTTCTACCCTGCCTGCATAGCAGTAGTGATGGTTGTTGCTGCCCACTCCAGCTTGCTCACCATTAGCCCCGTCAACAATCATTTCCACTTCTCTGTATGTATTTTCTCTCTGCTGCTGCCTGCTCTAAGTCCACAAGGATTTTCTGTTGCATCTTGTGGAAACCCATTCTTTCACCCTCCTTCACACTGTGTGTTCATTATGCTCCCCACCTCCCACGGCGGAGCCAACATTTCTGTCCCGTTAGCCAGCTGCTCCTTAGGGCACCTTTGCCACCTCTATTGCACCCTCCTGCATCACATCATTGCCTTTACAACTTCTCTCTGACTTGCTTCACAGTTTTGTCTCTACCAGATAGTCCTGCCTTGGTCATCACTCCATTCTGCACTTAATTGCCTCTTCCCACAGCCATGTGTATAGCCTGCTCTCTTGCCTTATTGATTGTTAAATATGCCACCAGTCAGAGGCATTTCACCTCACTATTATGCCTGTTTTCAGCTATTGCAGATACCAAAATAACCATTTGTACTCTGCTGGCTTTTCTACCCTTTTGTCCCAGTCTTTCCATCCCCCTCTTTCACTTACTCTCAAAGATTAGTTCCCTCTCCCTCCCCTTGCTGTCTCTTGTCCCTCACTCAGCTGCAGACTCCCATTGATCTCTGCTGATGCACCATCACATATCTGACTCACAGCCCCAGCCTCTTTTCATAGCTCTGCTTCCTCTGAGTGCTCACTTACTGCCCCATCACCCAAATACTGCCAAGCCTCCCCATGTCACCGTTTGCTGTACTGAGGTTGCCATTCTTCCCTCCCCTCCCAGATCTGCTAGCCAGCTACCCCAATGCTGCTGTTCCCTTTCGCATGTAGTTGCCTGTCTTGAGCTCCCTGCCACGATACTCCTGTTTGTCAACTCTTCTCCAGTTTACAGCTGTTTTCCACTACTGCTTTTTCTATTAGTACTTCTGCCAGCCATAGCTGTGTCTCCTCTGCAGCCTACTGCTACTCCATTTGTGACCTGCTTTTCTGTCCCCCTTCCTTTAGCTATCTCTCTGCTGTACTTACCAATACCCCTCAAACCTCCCACCCACTGTCTACCTGCTGTCACTCTTCTCATTCTAGCTGGGTTTACTTCCTGCCTATCCCATTTCTCCTCAACAGCCCCTTAGTGTTTCTGCACCACAACCATTACTTGGCTCCCTCCTTATCTGCGGCTTTGCCTCCTGCTCTGGCAGTCCAGCTCTTCAAGTCGCCACCACTGCCTGCTTCATTTGCTTCTCCCACCCCCATCACGTCCTGCCTACTCTTGCTGCCTTCTCTCACAAGCTCTTTTCTTCCTTTTAGCTTTACAGCCTCACAAGCACTCCTCAGAGCCCAGCTTACCTCCTGTCTGTATCCCCTCACTTGCCTGTGGCATGCTGGCACCTCCCAGGCTGTGGAGGCTCTCACAGTCTCTTATCAACACTGCATTAGCATTTGGTTTTTATAAGCTCTCCAGCCATGTAACCTTTGTGCCTGGCTCAGGACATCACCTGCCTTCTTTTCATCCTTCCTTGCCAAACCTCCAGTGTCTCCCCTCTCACCCCACTTACCTCCTTTCACCACCTGCATGTGATGACCAATGATTTTCTCAGCTGCTGCATTTACCACTTTACCATGACATCCCCCCCTTTTTCACTGTCCCCTTTGCTGCCAACACCACCTGCTATATACCCGATGCCTGCCCTTTCCCACACAACTGCTTCCTTACCATCCACCCTACAACTACAGCTCTCCACTGCTCTCCCATTTACTACTAGTGGTTCTCTCATCTTCCTCATTTACTGCTGCTTCTCAGTGAGGGGAAGGGATCTTTCAGGTACATATTGATCTCCAAGCTTTGATTCTTCCTTTGCTCTTCTTCACCACCTTGCTTCCCACGTTTTCTCATTGCTTTTGTTTTTGACACCATGCTATGCTTGTCCACATCACTCTCTTTTCCCCTTTCTATTGCCCTATTTATCACCTGGCATCACACCTATTTGTGGCTTCACATACCTGCTCATAACCTTGGCCTGCTGCAAGGTTATTCAGCCATTAGCCTTGCTGCCACTTCATGCTTCACCTTCTCACCCCACTTGCTAATCCTTTCTCAAGATAACTCACCACCTTGTGCACCTCCTCTTCCTTCTGCTCTTCAACCTTGTCCCTTCACTATACTTATTCCATACCTCCAAAGGAAAATCGCAGCCAAGCCACTATCTGCTCACCGACAGTTGTGTCACCATCCCCTCCCTCACTGCCCATATTCATTGTGAGCTGGTACTGCTCCTGTCCCAGCATTGCTATCTCTGTCTGTGGCAACATCCCTACCCTGCCGCACATCAAAGCCCTATGTGCATAAAGCACAAATCTGAAAGTACCCGTACAATTTGTTTTCTCAAATTCCTCATTTGTAACAAGGCTCTTTGGCTCTCACCAGCTCAGGTTGCACTGCCAGGCAATGAAAAATCAACTACAAAATACCCCCATGGCTGGATTTTCGAAGTTATTCAAGCATGCATGAAATGGCCTCAGGGGCTCAGCTCAATTTTCAATCACCTGTGGGCCACCTAAGTTGGCTTCCTGTAATTTCTCTAAGCTGGTCTTGTTAAAGGCCTAAATACATGTGAAAATTTGGCAGCAGATTATATTTGAGACTGAAGGAAAAGAGGAGAATATTCTGGGTTTCTAAACAACATGAATGCTTTTGAAAAATGTACTGCTGGCTTCTTAACCCTGAAATAACTAATTATTGGACTAATAAGTTGATTATAGCAGAGGAGAAACATGACATTTAAGAGCTAAGTGTTATTAGTGAAGTTGTGAGTTTTCCTAAATCATTCAGGTCATTCCTCTCTCCCACGCATACTGCTGAAATGGGCTAAGCTCAAAAGTAATATTGCACAAAAGATATCCAGGAGGTAGATTACAGCGTTACATTTAAAACCTATGGTACCTGGAAGGATCTATTAGTTATTTATGTGTCGACAGCAAAAGGAAAACTAAAAATCAGAGGCCAAGCCAGAGCGAACAAGAATTGTTTGAATGAGCTACACAGTTACAATGTAACACTGCAAGGTTTTTCATACATAAAAGAGCAGTTTTTGTATTAAGTATGCCTATTTGTAGCATTTTTCCTGTAAAAGCTTAATATCCATTTTTCCATGTGATGTATTCCTCCAGGGGACAAAAAGAAGGACCAACCAAATTGTAAACATCCAGGCTTTAAGCAGTTGGATAAGAAATACATTATTCTGGCTGTAGGAATAAATGGAGGGAGGTTGAGGACAGGCCAGTGGATTATCAATTAAACATATACCACCTTCCTGGTACCAATCTTAGGACTGAGTAAGGCTTTTCTTGAGAAATGACCCAGGTTCACAACATGCCCTTCAGACTGAAAGGCTCAGAGAAATATTAATGAGACAAAGTCTGCAGAGCTACAAGAAGTTCTTGCTCAGTGGTACCAAACTATAGCTGCTTTATTAATACTCTCTGTGGTGGGTTGACCTTAGTTGGATGCCAGGTGCCCACCAAGCTGGTTTATCACTCCCCTCCTCAGCAGGATAGGGGCCAGGGCAAGGGGGAAGAGGTGAAGAGAAAATAAGATGGAAAACAAACTTTGTGGGTCAAGATAAAGAAGTAAAGATAGTTTAATACAGCAAAACCAAGGACTGTATGGAAGAAAGGAAAACAAAAGACTTATTGTCTATTTTCTATCAGCAGGCGACATATGGAATACGGTATGGAATATCCCTTTGATCAGTTTGGGTCAGCTGTTCTGGCTCGGACCCCTCCCAAGATCTTGCCCACCCCCAGCCTATAGGTGAATGTTTGAGAGAGAGCCTTGATGCTGTGCAGGCGCTGTTCAGCTGTAGCCAAAACACTGGTGTGTTATTAACACCTTTCTGTTGACCAATACAAAGCACACGCACATGAGGGCTGCTATGGGGAAATGAACTCCACCTCAGCCAGACCCAATACATCCTCTTGCTGGGACCACACTATAAAAGAACACTGATATCTAAAAAAGAAAAAGCTCCAGCCTCTTTCTCAGACATATGGTATATAACAACAGTGATGTGATCTTACACAGATATGAATAGACCCAAATAATTCTCATCTGTCTGTATTTATTAAAGTCCATCTGGCAGGCTTAGCTTGGATTCCTCTACAGCAAATAGTATAATTCAAGGATGAATGGTTTGGGACTCTACTTAATAGACAGAGCTGGATCGCCCTTTGGATGTTCTGCCATTCTCCAAAAGACAGTACTTGTACTTCTACTTCTCACCTTTATTGGCAATATTCACATAAGGAAGACTTAATAATAGAAGGCAAAAGAATCTGAGAGGGCAAACTCGTACAGTAAGCAGTGATCCAAAAGCAATTGCAGCTCTTCTTCCAGCTAATTCTACTTAGGGACTGCCATTTTCTCAGTCTCTCCTGGCTGCTAAGCTATTACAGAAATATAATGATCTGCAAATGAGGAGGAAAAATGTGAAAAAGGAGAATAAAAAAGAGGACACACACCTGTATTAGCAGAATCTTGCTTTGACTGTTAACACACCACTCGCAGCTCTGTCATATTCCAGTGCAGGGGACTTGTCTCTTCATGGTACCTGAAACAGCCCCAAATTAATTAATTGTCTCTCTCCCACTGGATGAGTGAAAGAATTAAGCGTACTTATTTAACAAGCTCGATTTTTTTGGGTTATGCAGCTTGTTGGTTGTTTTTTTTTTTTTGTATTATCTTCACCAGAAAGTCTGCATCTAAATAAACCTCCACAGTTTGAACCTAAAATGGAAAACGCTACTGCTCTTTGTATTGATAGTTTCTCCCAATTTAAATATGCTATAATTGACATAAATAGCAATAATTTACAGGGCTAGCTGTAAATGAGTTGTCGCTTTGCAAATACTGTTGGTGTACAGCCTTTGAACACAGCCTAATAATAAGCAGAGCTCCAGCAGTACGCACAAAACTGAAAACAGATCAACCATACCATAAACATGATAGGTCATTGCCCCAGGTGGCTGATCCTTGGAAGGCTCATGAGGGTGCAACAAGTGATCAGAATTACTGAGCCACTGAATTATTGTGCAGTTTCAAAAAAGCAACATACATTCGTGCAGTTTATGTGGTGTTTTAAAGGCTTTTGATACAGATAAGAGTGCAATGGGCATATCTCCTCAGCAAGGAGCTGGCAGTCTGAAAACCAAAATGCTCTCAGGCTAATTAAGAAAGATGATCTATTTTCCTGAGCTTTTCCATTCAATAGAAGCTTTGTGCTGAGTTTATGTTCTATACAGTATTAGCACTATTTGATTTTTTCCATTCAATCTTTACCAGCAGAAACCATTTTAAGAAATACCAGAAATCCTGTATTAAAAAAAAAAAAAAAACAAACCTCAAATCGCTGTTTCTCCCTTCTGGGATTAAGTTTTTATGACTTGCACTTATTTTATTTTATGAAGTAAGAATAAAACCAACCTGATGCTTATCCAGCCATCTGGCATAAAAAATAAACTGTAGTTAGAAAGGTCATAGAGACTCTGGGGCTTGAGCATAGAACATTCAGAATATCAAATATGTAAAAATCTAGAAGAACTTAGTGCAAAATTCTTTCAAGCTGTGCACCAAGACATAAGGTTTTATCAACTACAAATGGTATAATCTACACCCCTACACCACCATTATACTGCTGGATTTAATCTGGCTATCGTAGCTTAAAGTATTTTTCTCAAAGTAAAAATAGAGACAGTATTTAATACCAAAACTTGAAAATTTTCACTTAGATCTCTAAATGTAAGGAAACTTTTTGTCCACCCTCATACATGCATTAACATATTATTAATGATCATATTTATTATTATATCCCACAGATTACCTCAACCATTCAGACATTGTGTAAAATATATCAGTATCTTTCAAAGATAGGAAGCACCCCAACATTAAACATCAACATAAGAAATGCTGAAACAAATGATTTCAGATAGTGGTGAACCAGACCTGAAACATTACTAAATACAATTTAGTGATATTACATATATATTGAATAGGCATAACATTTTGTGTGTATGCATTTATGTGAAATACAATCTGAACTCTGCTTGCCCTTAGAATCATCTGCCCTCTAATACAAGAAAGACATTTTCATGTTTTAAAGTTTTTTAAGGTCCTTTAGGAAAATATAAATCCCCAATTCTGCTTCTACTCCATGCCCATGCACTACAAAGTAGGCACTTCTTATTGGTCAAATTCAACCAAGTGAAAGAGATCTAAGTCCTATGCCCCATTTAACATCAGTTTTGAGTGGTCTTGAACAGGATCACTTGTGCTGATCCCCTCCTGTGCAGACCTCTCTTTATGGGGCTGAGAAAAAGCCATTTGTCAGGTGATGAAAGTCAGTGATTCTGGGGCAATTATGTTATTCCCCTATAATTCATAACCCCCAGTAATGCAGCATTATGCTAGCACCTGTAATGAATGCTCAGAGGAATGCACAGGTACTTCAGCCACTCCAGCCAATGAGTTGGCTTTATTTGGAACTCTGCTCAGACGCTTCTATACAAACACCTGTAGTATGGGGAATAAACAAGAGAAATGGGAAATGTGCGCACATCTACCTTGATATATCATTGGCATCACAGAAACATGGTGGGATGGCTCCTGTGACTGGAGTGCTGGAATGGAAGGTTACAGGCTCTTTAGGAAAGACAGTCTGGCAGATGGGGAGGGGTGCAGCTATTCATTTCAATGATAGGCTGTAGAGTACATAACTCTGTCTGGGGACAGGTGATGGGCCAACAGAGAGCTTACGGTTCTAGGTTAAAGGAAGAACTGTGATGTGAGACATTACTGTGGGGATCTGCTACAGGCTGCCAAATCAAGAGGACTCGGTGGATGAAGCTCTCTATAGGCAGATAGGAGCAGCTTCACAGTTGCAGGCCCTTGATCTCATTGGGGACTTCAACCACACCAATATCTGTTAGAGGACTGTACAGCCTGGCACAAGCAATTCAGGGGACTCGTTGGTTGTGTGAAAGATAACTTCCTCTTGCAAGTAACAGAGGAGCTGACAAGGGGAAGTGCCATACTTGACCTCTGCTCACCAACAGAGAGGGGCTGCAAGCTCTGAGGGAGAAGCTCTTTCACAAGAACTGCATCAGTGACCTCTGCACAGGACCAGCATGAGGGGTGACATTTATGCTGCCATTTATACACAAATGGAAATATTACAGTTTTGAAGACATCTGACAAAAGACACGGGGTTTGTGCCTCATTCTCTATTACTGATACAGGCTGCAGTCCGGAAAATCAGAGATTATACACAAAGTAAGAAGAGCTGTATGGAATATAATGCCATGTCAACTACCAACAGTTCCTTTGCTCAGTTCTTTCACCTGAGACTGCTAACATCAACTAAGTTTTGAAGTGAAGGACACTGGCAGGATAATCTGATCTGATCTGCTGAGTCACTGACTGTAGACACTTGTCCAGTAATTCTTATAACAAGCCCACAACATTTCCTTGCACTAAGGTATACTTGCTTAATATTCCAAATATTGCCTCTAAAGCTACAGAAAATGACCCAGCAAGAACAGGAAGCTAACTACCATTTACTTTGCCATTTTTCTGCCTTTTATCATTATAGCTCACCTTTTTTGAAATGGAAAATAAAGTAAGAAGGTAGATTAAGTGATTTTTCTGAAGGTCACAGTATTTATGAATAAACCACAAAATGAGATGATGTTTTCCACAGTCTGTCTTGACACACAACGCTATTTCTTGGAATAAATACAAGGCAGATTTTCTTCTGTGCTTTAAGATCAAGCAGCATTCCTATCATTCAAAATAGCTCAAAACACTAGCAATAACCACTCAACATAGTCAAAGTCCTTTATGAGTCACAAATGACAAAACAAGTACCTTTTGTGAGCAGCATGGACAGACTCCATTCATCATAGATAACAGGTTATCTGAATATTCCACCCTTACTATACAGGCTGGCTCATTTTTAGTAGCAGACCATACATTAATCTTCATTCCTTCAGGCAGTGGATATTTTAATAACTCTTAAAGGGAAATCTGACAGTAGGAGTCCCTGCTATGCACATATCTATATCCATACACAACAACTGATTAGAAATTAGAGTCTTCACTCTGACAATTGAATGAATTTCTTCAATTTTCAGCTGAGGCTTTTTGCATGATTTCTGGTTGACTACCCTTTCATGAACCTCAAACTCTGTTGTGAGACAGGGATTGTAATATATATATTAATATGTAATTGTAATATGTACATTTATACAATAGCTAAATAATGCTTCATTTTTGCAGTGGTGTAATACTACATAATTACCATAATAGAATAACAATATCATAAAAATTACAGTAATGCAAGTAAATACGATTTATTGTGGAGTCAGGGCTTTCAACATTCACCCACTCCAAACAGGCGTTTTTCTTTCAACAAAACAGTGTGCTGAGATGCCAAATAGCACCAGTGATAGTTTTCATCCATCTTGAAAGCTGTGTCTATATGTCTGAAAACAAACCAACTGATCAGGCACTGTCACTTCCCCAGGCTTTTCAAAGGCCTTCCTGCTTATAAAAGTTTAGCGAACTTCCTAATAGTTTTATTAAGCCTCAAGTATTTTCAGCCTCCAGTTGAGACTCCTTCTTCAGATACAATTGCATCTTTTGATATAAACCGCAGTTTCACATTTGAAAATACGATCATATTCACTCTGTATTGTGAGGTGATGTGACACAATACCTATTGAAATCCCAAAAGACTGATTTCACAGATCTAGGATCTCTTATCACATCCCTTTTCAGTTCTTATTTGACAAATGGCTTGCAGATGAGCTCTCCTGAGGAGATAAGCCAGAATCTTTTTATCAGTTCCACTGCCCTTTATAAAGGTTCTTTTAGCTAATTTTCTGTATTATGTGCCTTTTTTCCTCTCAACAGTTTATTAAGCTTTAGCTTTACATTAAAAAGCATAAAGTAATACTTTGTATTTCAGGTTGTCTGAAGAGCTTCCATTTCCCCCATACCCTCTTGGATTTTTAAGAGGGGTAATTATTTCAAAATTTTTTTTATATAGCTTCCTAGGTACATCAAGCAACATCTTCCAAATTATCTCATTGCCTACATCTTTAGTGACTATTTTCATCTTTTTAATGAGGGAAATGCATCACACGCTTTCTTCACAGTCTCCAAGACACCTCAGGGAAGGCCATGACCTGCTACTGTTAGTATTAACCTCATGAACCTTTCAAGGATTTATTTTTCATGGAATGGTTTGGGTTGGAAGGGACCTAAAAGCTCATTCAGTTCCAACCCTCTGCCATGGGCAGGGACACCTTCCACTAGAGCAGGTTGCTCCAAGCTCCATCCAACCTGGCCTTGAACACTGCCAGGGATGGGGCAACCACACCTTCTCTGGGCACCCTGTGCCAGCACCTCAGCACCCTCACAGGGAAGAACTTCTTCCTAATGTTTAATCTAAATCTCCCCTCTGACAGGTTAAAGCCATTCCCCCTTGTCCTGTCCCTGTAGGCCCTTGTCCAAAGCCCCTCTGCATGTTTCTCGTAGCCCTTTTAGGCACTGGAGCTGCTCTGTCTTCCCAGAACCTTTTCTTCTCCAAGCTGAACGAGCGCAGCTCTCTCAGCCTGTCTCCAGAGCAGAGCTGCTCCAGCCCTTGCAGCATCTTTTTACACATTTTCTACTTCCACATAATGCACCATTTCTCACATATCTGCTTATCATATTTGGTTGGGATATCCTTATTAGTGCTGCTGCTTCTCTATATGTTAAGCAAGTACAGGTTTCCAGGCGCTGAAGGGGGGTCTGCAGGGGTCTCTGTGAGGTAGACAGGAACCACCCCATGGCCAGTTCCTGCCTCCTCCAACAGCCTCACAGCTGAGCACAGAAGATAGGGGGGAGAGGGGGAGGTGTTGTTTTAATGCTTGTCTAATTATCAATTTTAATTTCAAATGACAATAAAATGAAGTTTGCCCAAGTCAAGTCCCTTTTTGCACATCACAGTAACTGAAGTCAGTCCCTGCCCTTTATCTCAACCCATGAGCCATTTTTCTTCCCTACCCCACTGAGGAGGGTGAGCAATTGGGTAGGCATTTGCTACCCCACCACAACAGGCTATTTAATACTTCTCTCCACACAGCACGACTTCCTTTGTCAGAGACGGCAGCAGCAGACCTACGAGAGATACTTAAAGGTGGCTCTAACACACAGCATGTGTTTGAGAAATTGATTTTCATGTGGTGCAAAGTTCACTCCCAACATGGAAGCTGATGGAGCCCCAGGGCCATGAGCGTGTTGTTCTGCTGTAGTGAAACCCCACGGGATACCTATTATTCTTAGAGAAGCTGGTTTTAACCACCACAAAACAATCCCTTTGCCCTCCCTTTCCTCAGTCCTCAATAGGATGCACACTTGACAGCCTATGCTCTATATTTAGCATATGGCTGTAGGGTGATGGCTAAAGCCCTCCTTCACCCCGCCCCAGATATACTTGCTACAAGCAGTAAAAGATTACTAATGAAACACTGCCCGTTCCCCTTTGAAGACATCAATTCTTTTAACCTGCATTAGAGAGATACATATATAGCTATACTTTAAGAGAAAAAAAACAAGTCTTGCACATACTCATTTTGATTGGTATGTAGAGACAGGTAGATAACAATGCTGGTCATTCCTGTTTCTTCTTAAGAAAGGTAGCTGCCACCAGTTCTTAGCTCAGTTAAAGAAAACCAGACACATCTCGTGTTTAGCAGCGAAGTTCGGAAGCAGTTTTGTAAGCTGAATAATTGAACAGAGTTGGTGCGGCTGAAGGAAGTAGGTTGGCATAGTCTGAGAAAACTTGAACAGCATCCTTTGAAAAGTCTACATAAATATTACAAAATTGGAGACAAAACTCTGTTTATCCCTAAAGGGAAACAGAAAAAAATCATACCTCCATCCAGACAGAATTCTTCGCTCTTTCCACAGAATTTCATTCCATTACTTTTGACTGCATATACAAAACATGGGGAGGGGGCGGGGGGAAGACAGGAACTAATTAAAAGAAATTGAACTATTTGAGCAAGAACCAAAAACAAACACCCAAAAGGGTACCTGAACTGCCTGTTAGAGAAGAGCTATTCATAATGCTACTGTCTGCACAGGTTCTACCATATGGCCTTTATAAAAAATCCAAACAAACCAAATCAGAAGAACATCTTTTCTTTACCACATATCCAGGAAGTCCCCAGCATTTTTTCCCCGCTTTCCAATAAACACACATGTAATGACTTTCAATATTACTCTTAAGATACGCAACTTACATGATTTCACCTAGGATAGGGAAATTATTCCCACTGCCCTCTTACCACATCAAATTACGGGCACTGCATAATTCTACATTTAAAATGTAATTTTCTAGATTACCTTCCTTCATCATTCAATGTCTATCTATAATTTAAAGAAATAAAAAAAGGGGGGGAGGGGAATATGAACAATCCTGAGCTTTTAGGCGTTCTTTTTCTAACTCTGGCTGCTCTACATAAGAACTCTCTGTTGGACAGGTACATTAGTTGTTTTCCACCATTGAGATTATCCATGCAGTCCAAAAATTACATTGCTTGATGACAATTTAAGTTTGTGGTTTCTTCTTTTTTCATAAGTGAGTCTTACAGGACTCCAAAGAATATGCAGATTTCTTTCATTCCAACTTACTCCAGAGAGCATAAAGCATTTTTTTCCAAGGGGCACCAAAGGACTTCAGGATCACAACTGCTGTGGTTCCAGTTAAAGAGAGCTCAGTGAATCACACCTTAGAGATGAGATAATGGGCGAGTGTAAATGTGAACTTAACAGGTTTAGTCTTCTCAGTGTGGAAAATCCAACTTCTGAACCCCTAGCAGTTTCTCTCCTGTCATGATTTTGGTTTAACCCCAGCTGGCATCTCAGCCCCACACAGCCATTCACACCCTCCCCTCACAGTGGGATGAGAGAGAATTAGTAGAGCAAAAGTGAGAAAACTCATGGGTCAAAATAAAGACAGCTTAAAGATAAAGCAAAAGCCGCGCACACAAGCAAAGCAAAATAAGGAATTCATTCACAGCTTCCCATGGCCAGGTGGGTGGTCAACCATCTCCAGGGGAACAGGGCTCCATCACGTACACAGTTACTTGGGAAGACAAAACACCATCACTCTGAACATCCACCACTCCTTCTTCCCCAGCTCTACATGCCGAGCATGACACCCTATGGTCTGGGATATGCCTTGGGTTCAGCTGAGCCCCTCCCAACTCCTTGCGCACCTCTAGCCCGCTCACTTGTGGGGTGGTGTGAGAAGCAGAGAAGACGTGGAGTATGGGTAAGCACTGCTCAGCAAGAGCAAAAACATCCCTGGGTTATCAGCATTGTTTCCAGCACAAATTAAAACCACAGCCCCACACCAGCTACTAGGAAGAAAATTAACTATATCCCAGCCAAAACAAACACATCTCCCCAGAATAAAGTAGATTCATTATTAACCTGAAGGGGCTCCTGGGCAGTTTCATTACCAGTTTTGGTATCTTGACCAAGAATTTAGATAAAATATACCAAAGAACCTTATGACCAAACTAGTACTCTCAGAGCTTTTTATATACTACCAAAGACTTATAATTTAAAAATCTATTTCAGCAAAGAAAGCTGCTCTTTTCAAGAGATGCACTTGAACTACTAGTTCCACTGAGCTTAAATTACATTTGTTCATTAATATACGCTCTTTCATAACAGACTTACAAGCAGTGATCTCAACTTCAGGCCAATTACCCCTGCAAGCAACCTTGCACCACTCTGAATAGCTGAGTCAAAATCTGGCTTTGCATTTGTAAGCACTCTTGGATTATGAATTTCAAGTTCATGTAAAGAGTTAAAAACTAATCCAGGAAAAGCATTCAGGTGCATGAGCACACTGCTCAGCTGCATCTTTGCCAAATTAAGGTCATACTTTCTGGTCTTGAAGAGCACTGAATATCCTTTTGCAGGTTCTGATCATTAAGTATTAGGCTTTCCTAAAGAGATGTCTGAAATGCCAGCTACACGGGAGACAATTACATTGCCTTGCACTGCCCACTGCTAGGAATGACAATGTGGTGGGAATAAGGAAAGAGCTAGCCTTGTTTTGCACATGCTTTAGCCTCACAGGTAGTTAATCGGGTACTTATCCGGGTACTACATCTCCCTGCCTTTGAATAAAAACTGTGACAAGTATTATTTCCATCAGTAATAATGCACAGGCGGAACTTATTCAGTGCAAAGTGCTTCTTTCAGGAGATCCCCAAGCTAGCACTCCATACAGTAACACTACAAATGTGAGATATGAAGCAAAGTAAACTCCATGCATACATTGTCCTATCAGTAGGTTACATTAATGGTAGAAATAATTTAATACTGTATGAAAATAAAGAACAATTATTGAATCTACCCATAAATATTCCTATCACAGTCCTCATTTATGCTCATCCTCTTCTATTCCAGCAGTGAGAAGACGTCTTACAGCAAGCAGTTCCTGGTCACTAGCTTGCTTTCTGTCAAGTAGTTTGTAGTTACCAAGTAATCTCATAAGACCACTCACACAATATAGAAGCTTGTGGGTCAGCAGTAAGTTCCAGAAGTTAATCTGGCCTCAGGAAAGCATCTCTGCATGACACAGGAGAAAAAAGCCCAAATAAGTAGGGAGAATTTGCAGAAGAGCTTGGCAAGTACAATTCCATTTAAGAAAGAAAAATGAAGAAACCCAGTATTCCAAGAGCCTTCACATATATCCAAAACAACATCTGTAATTAGCCTACAGTCACACCTCCTCTGACCTCCAACCTCATTAGGACTTCATCAGGACATGCTTCTGGCTTACAGCAGATTTCAGTAGAATATAACACATGCATATGTTGTCCCTGCAACACAGAACTCAAGTCCTGGGTTACATGCAATATGTACCTATGTGTGACAAACAGGCAGCATTTATTAAAGAAACAACATGAGAAGCTTTATGGATATGCAAAAAAACATAGGCAAGAATTAATATGATTCAATACTCCAATATTCGGACAAAGAAATCTGTTGCTGGATCCTCAAAGCCATCCTGGATTTTTACTCAGAATCAAACTGTTGCTGTTAGAAAGTTCAAAACAGACAGCTGATGTGGCTGCAAAAATGTGTTCGCTCTGTGCTGTGACTTTCAGATTCTTACCTCCCAATTCTTCCCCGTAACAGGAAGCTCATTTAATTGTTTCCAAGAAAACTCAGGTTGTCAGCAAGCTCATATTTTAACAACGATATTGCATGTCATGACACAGTTCATATGTGAGAGTTGGCAACTCTGCAAACTGAGGAACTGCGTTGAGCTGTGCTTAAGCATGTGCATATTAACAACTGGGCCATGGTTTTCTCCTATTACTACAGTTTTCAAGCATTGTGCTGTAGAGGAAAGGTTATAAGTTCTCTGCATTCACACTTTCATTAGAATTCAGATAGGCTGTAGGTTGCACTTGATTTGCTTGAAAAACACCAGAAATATCACATTTCTGGTCTTCTTGTCAAGAATTCTGTGCTCGTGCCAAAAGATCTTTTTAAGGTTACTGTTTAAAGCTGTAACATCAACAGATGTCAGAAAAACGTTCAGTATCCTTACATTTGTTTTTTTTTATTTTCCTAAGGAAAAAAAAGGAATTCCAACTTATTTCTCAGCACAATAATATTACTTCACAATAGTTTATTGTTGCCTATGTGTAAAATCATATAAGTTTATATCCAACAATAAAATACATGTAACCGTTTCAAGATCAAGAGGTTAAGCTATCCCTTACTGTAGATTTATCATCACTGGTTTTATGTCTTGTCACAGACTGCTGAACTGACAGTTGTCAGAAGCCTTTAAACTCTTTGAATTCCTATACTGACACCATACTCCCCAAGTGAAAATCTTATATCCAATTGTGGCACAAACTCTGAGAAGGAAAAATATTTATGATTTACAGTAAGTAAGATTATTATGAGTCACGATGCAGAATGCATTAATCCTACTGCCTCCCGATGGCATGGCTATCCCACACAATACTGCATCTCTCATCCCAAAAATCTAACCTTTTAAAAAGCGAGTCCCTTGTCATCACCTTCCGTAAAAGAGATGGGTTTTTATAAGGCAGCTTAAGCCCTCTCAGAACTTTCACTGCCAAGTTTAACTTAAAAAAAAATACACTATTTCTCACACATCTCCTCAAGGAGTTTATTCTTCTCCTGGACTTCCAATGATTGTGTCATTTAAAATGAAAAATGAGCTGAAGCCCAGCACAGCTTTTTTGCCAAGAAAGATATCCAAACAGGCTCCAGCCTTTCAGTTTGTGACAAGAACAGCATAAGGATATCAAGGAGTAAATTTTTAAAGGACTAGATCTTGAAACAAATCAACAGGACTTCTCAACTGAGCTAGATGAGATTGTGCCACCTCAGTCCTTGAATACAACTCCATCTAATTAATATGGGGACCATGTAATTTAATCCCCTTCAATATGTCAACAAACCCACATTTTACAGGCAATTAGATCTCTTATAAGTCTCTGCTCCTGCTTTGTAAGAAGGAACCTAACTAGGGAAATATAACAGGATATGGCAATGACAATGTCATGTGGCTAGAGGAAGCTGGCTGACACATGGCAGACTGTACTGGTATGAAGGACAAAAGTAAAAGAGGAGAATGATAGAGCAGTCATATACCATCCCCCTGAACTACTTACTGCTGCAGAAGACCTGCAGGCTTCCTTTTCTGGATGGTTGCTCAGCGTCCTAGGAACATGTATTTCTAATTTGCCAAAGGCAAAACATGTTGCCCCGACAGGCTGTAGATGGCCCATCCCTGGAAACAGTCAAGGTTGGGTTGGATGGGGCTCTACACAACCTTGTATAATTGAAGATGTCCCTACTTACTGCAGGGGGGCTGGACTAGGTGACCTCTAAAGGTTCCTTCCAACCCAAACCATTCTATGATTCTATGAAGTGAAAGCAATTGAATATATTTTTTGATTTGAAGAACTTGTACGTTTTCCACGAACACAGAAGAAAACAATCAGTACTTAGGTTTCATCAATGCCAGGCAGCAACATTCACAATATTAAGGATGCAACCTCAAGTGGAAGAATATAAAGGCTTTTCACAAGAGTACTGCAGCATTGCTCACAATTATAGTATATTTGTCAAACAACAACAGAATTTTATCAAAGTACGTGCTAGAGCTCTTCATGGTTCTCCTTACTAGATTGGTAAGGAAAATTGTAATACAGTGGAGCGGAGAACAGCTTTCATCTAAACAACAACTGAAAATCTTAAAAAAAAAAGAGATTAAAAATCCTTTTAGCACAATTTCCCTGAAAAATGGGCCTTTCCACTTCAGCCATTTCTACACAAACATCCGTAAATAAGACTTATCTGAAGAGAAATTGCTTTAGCAAGGACAAAATTGGGATATCAAATTTTTAGTTCAATATGTAAGCATCAATACAGTTTGTTTTCCAGAACTGTTACCCCATTTCATCTGGAGACACTATAGAATGCAGCCTTACTTTATAAAGCTGTAAACTTTATAGTGGTGATAATTTTTCCTAGGACAACTCCAAATAATGATCTAGATTAGCTAAGCTAAAATTTTATGATTGCCTCCTGAAATAAACCTGACTATCAAGCTGCAGCAGCTTGAATTTATAAGTGCTCTTTGTTCCATTTACTTTACAGTATCAATTGTCTGATCTTGGATTTCTGGCCCCAGCTATTTCAGGCCACTCCACCTGCTTCACAAATATCAGACAGTTTTTAAAGATGCATGCGCCTCCTCATCGTATGAAGCTTTTAACAAAGACATTTCTCTGAAATTACACTGCCAGTGTTTAAGAATAATTATGATATTTAGTGTCACCATTAGAGACTATTGGGAGTCTGTTTCCTTAATACACAAGGCTGAAAATGGACACACATTGTACAGAACTAGCCAAAACCAGCGATCAAACTTAGAGAAAGGATACTTCGCATTAGCCAATGTATGTGCACTAGGAATCCTAGGTGACAAAGTATAAATAACAAAAGACAAGAGTGGTAAAAAACCTGGAGTTGAACGGAGAGGTGCATAAGCAAGCTCAGACTGCAGCTGAATAGACACTCAAAAATGCTGTATGCAGCTATTAAGAGCACAGGACATTTTGCTTGGCTAAATCACAGGAAGAAAACACATAATTATTCATTTCCCGATAAAAGAGCTGAGGAACAACCAAACGTGAGGTGAAAAAGAAAGCCCAGCTACTTAGAGTAGCCCTAATGAGCCATTAAAGAAAGTGACAGAAGAATAAAATAGGCAAATAAATAATGCTGACAATCCCTAATATGGCAGGAATGTGCACACAAATTTGGATTCAACGGAAAGAAAAACCTTACAAAAGTAGCAGAAAGGCACTGGGAAAATAACACTATAGGGAAGTAGCCTGTAGAGAACAAAAAAGATAGGAGCCTTCTACAGTAATAAAAAAGTACAACCATTTCAGCCAATAAGGAAACAGCACATTTAGCATGAATTTAGACATTTTCTTACAGTTGATTCAATGAAAGATTTCTAACTGATCCCACATTATGAAGGAAGCTAAACTATCCCAAACATACCACATTCTGAACACTTTCTTCCTACTGTCCTGGATAGAGCAGTGGAGCACGAAATATGCTACCAGTGATATAATGCTGCTCAGCTTATCCTCCAAGGAATGAGGCTGTCAGGTGGCATCAGGGAATTATTGGTCTGTTGCTGCAAATAGCAAGAGACTAGAGAGGTTTTCAACAGGCTGAAACCACTTCCTGTATTTATTGGGATGTGAGATGAGTAAGAAGATGCTAATGTGTGAATCAAATGATCAGGATAACGAACCAGCTTTATCTTCTCTTGCCCATGCATTTGGCTTCCAATTCATGCCACCTTGTCTCTGTAACAACCCCACTCTGCCTCCAGTTTCCAGTACCTTCACCCTCAATAGCTCTCTGTGCCTTAGTTCCCTTATCTGACCTTAATCACACCTGCCTCCATCACCTTCTCATTGAGCTTATATCCCCTCTGTATCTCAGTTTAGAATAGTTAGGGTTGGAAAGGACCTTAACATCACCTAGTTCCAACCCCCTGCCATGGGCAGGGACACCTCACACTAAACCATACCACCCAAGGCTCTGTCCAACCCGGCCTTGAACACCACCAGCGATGGAGCATTCACAACTTCCCTGGGCAACCCATT
>JARCZZ010016333.1:0-17427 GCA_030323915.1 Brotogeris chrysoptera | reverse complement strand
GGATGGGAAGGAGAATCGAAAGAATGCAACTCCCACAGGTTGAGATAAGAACAGTTCAGTAACTGAGGTATAACACACCACTGCTGCTACCACCAATAATAATAATGACAAGGGAAATACAAGGGAAGAGAATACAACTCTTCACCACCCAATACCAAGCCCGACCCCGCAGTGAACACCCCTCTTCCGGGTGAAGAAGAGGCCCCTTGTTTTTACATCCTGGGCATGACATGCTGTGGTATGGAATATCTCTTTGGTCAAGTTTGGGTCAGGTGTCCTGTCTCTGCTTCTTCCTGGCTTCCCCTCCTCCCCAGCAGAGCATGAGACTCAGAAAGTCCTTGGTCAGACCAAACATTTCAGTAGTAACTAACAACATTGGTGTTATCAGCACTGTTCCCAGGCCGAAAGTCAAAAACACAGTGTTGCACCAGCTACTAAGAAGGAGAAAAATGACTGCTGCTGCTGAACCCAGGAGATCAGGTTAGATTTTGTCCAAAATCAACTTATACTATTTTAAAGGCAATAAAAATATAAGTAGAGAATATATTACTCAGGAAAGCACATTCTTCCAAAAATCCCTTCTGCATGCAAATTTTTTCTCTTTAAAAAGTGAGACATTTTATAATACATTAAAAAAAAAAATTACACAGTATATAAGAAGCTTCCTATTTCTTCCGAGATGTTTTTGACATAATCTGTATTGCAGTGCTTGAATAAAAAGAATGCAGATCAAACCTATTTTCAACTTAAAGTTGATGTGTATTATTCGAAGGGAATAGAAGATGATGTGATTTCTTTCTTCTACTGTCATTTTTTTCCTTCAACAGTGGCAACCTAGGGATGCAATGAGAACATTATTTGAGAGGAAAATTAGAGCAAAAATACATGAACAAAAATACATGAACAGCATTAGCACCTGTTCATCTCAACTGTTAACTGGTGTGATCCAGGAGCAAAAGGCTAGGAACAAAAAGAAGAAAACAGTGACTTCCTCAGTAGTCAAGGTCCCCAAAACGTAAAGTGGACAAAGTTGGGTCATTACTGGCGCTGTCATTCTTGATTGTTGCAGAGTTGAAAAAAGAACTACGCACACAAGAAATTAAGAGTATGCTCAAGAGGGAGCAAAGTCACATTCATAAACACATACTGGCACCCTGGCTTGTTACAGGAATGGATTTGGTTTATTGTTCTTATGAGCCTGTAAATGACAGTCATGTAAACAGATGGTGGTGACTGAGTGGAGATAACAGAAAATGAGCAAAAGCAATGAAATCAGTATTCATTTAGATCTGGACCTATGCCAAGATCAACGAATAAATATTAACCACTTGGACTGATTTACCAGAAAACAGTTACTAGAAGCAACAAAGATTAAACGATTACACCAATTACAAAACCTGAGGAGCTTCACCTCCCTACTGAGCACTGTCTTGCCTCTAAGGTAGACCAAAAGCTACCTAGCATTACTCTGTGAGGCTGTTAAATAAGAAACAAAAGCAAGCCCTATTCAGTCATTCTGGTGGAGAAACACTGAAGGGAAGCTTTTACTCCTGATGTCGTATTTAACCTCTAGGCCTTTTAATATTGTCATGGTGGTATAATGTATGCCCCCATTCAAAACTTTCCTTACTTTAACACATTGTTAAACAAAAATCACATTCCCACATTGATCTTGGTGATCTTAGGAGGATATAAAAAAAGCTCTGCATTTCAGTGAAGGGAAGAACATCATTAGCAGTGCCATCAGTTTCTGTGTCAGAGATGAGCAGAGTGTCAACAATGCTGAAGTGTGGGTGGTGGTAGAAGTGGCTTATTTAGTGTTGATCATTGTAAACTTGAGCATGAGATAGTGTAACTAGCCACATACCTAAACAGGATGGCCTTCTATGCCATACCTCATAGAATTTTCATCCCCAAGGGGGTCAGTTTCTGTATCCCTGGAGCTTTTTGTGGAAGTATGTAACATTAAAAGTGCTGTAGACACCATTGCAAAATATTTCCAAATACAAAGGCAGTTGTTTTGTTGCAGAACTGTCACAGACTTACTTTTTGTAGTAGCTTACTACTTATGTAGATCTCACATTTACAAAACCAAGAGAAGGAAACAGACTTTGGTCATCTCATTCTAAAGTTTTGAGAAATGGAAGAAGCAATAGAGAACTTTTATAAAAAGACAAAAGGCTAATACGTAGTGTTCTTTGCAGAGAACAAGTACACAAAATGCTCAATATTGTTGCTTGGGGTTTTTTTTGTTCCGAGACAATTATCCTTTAAAGTGTGGCCAGAATGTCTACTTAGGAATCTAAGTTGCTTACTCCGTTACAAAAACCTATAACAGTACAACAGCCTAAAACTTAACCACACTGTTAGCTTAAGACAGAAAGAATGAAAGAAATCATTACTCTTGTCATCTGCACTATATATATGGACATCAGTTTTTAAAACTATCTAGCATTTGAAAACAATGCAACAAAAATATACTTGGGGGTGCCTAAACCAAAGTAGTATTTCAAGTCTGTTCTTATTGAAATCCAAGTATTTTTCCTGGAGATTTCAGAGGGTAGTATTATAATATATTAGTAAAATATTTATGCAACAATAAAACCTCTGAATAGAAAAAAAAAATGTCTTAAGTCTTTGCTTTTAGGGTTTCTCTTACATTAAATGTTAGGAAGGAGATTGAGCTCTGGAAGAATCTCTCATCCCTTGACATAAACACGTAAACAGGTAAATTGGAAACTAAAATCTTCAAAGTTATTTAGTAAAATAGCCTCAACAAGGTCTCACAAAAGCTAAGATTTGAGGCCCTTAATCAAGCCCAAATCAATATTTTATATGCATATGTTGTAACTCAGACTTTCCTCTGTTTTCCTTTGCTTCTTTTCCATATGTAATACTTCGTTCTACTTTATGCAAGATTGGATGTAAATGCATGTGCAGTTAAAGGATGAGGTCTACTTCCTCACATTAGATATATCTCACCAAGACAGTGATTTATACGTCTGAGACAATCTAAACGATGCATGCATTTAATATGCATGTTAAACCCCCTTGGATTATTTTCCACATATAATGTAAAACTGAAAAGTTCCAAAAGAGAGTATATTTGGTAACAATGGTAGAAGGCTAGAGGAAGATTATGGGATATGAAAGCTGAAGACAGCACAGGGTTAATGCTGAAACAAAGAATCTAATACTGGAAAATTAAAAAAAAAAAGTTAGAAAAAAAGCCATTTGTGATATGTAGGAGAGGAAATAAGCATCCAGTTACAACTACACTGTAGTGGAAATTCTGTAGCGCAGTTAATTATCTACATTATTTGTGTGCTGTGAAAATTACCTCTCTTGTAGTCAACTGCACCATCATTTTTAAAACCACTTGTCTCTGCCATGGGTCATTAAAACTAGCAAAGTCATGATACATTTCTTGCTTACTCATTTTCTGTAGAAAAAAATGTGGTTTTTTCAGAAGTTCTACACTATAAATATTTTTGTATACACCCTCTGTCCTGGGATATACATGTCTGGAAAGCAGAAAGAGCCATTAATCTCCAGTGGCTGTTACATCTGAGACTAAGAATCCTCAGTAAATCCCAGACAATGAATTTATGTTTTCAGGTAAAAGAGGAGTAAAAATAGGCATCACTTTGGATTTTGGGATTGATGATTGCCACATCAGGTACAGAGTTCTTCAGAGCTGGCATAAACAGGTACCTTCAAGTAAGGAGAACAGATCTCCACCTGTTAATTGAAAATGAGCCCCTGATTTAGCATCTGCAAATAGACACTTTGAGCAGACTTGTTCAGACATTTGAACCAACTTAATGTTTTCCTCTAAGCTTCTTAGCTACTCTTCTTGAATTACAGGAGTGAGAAGTAAATTACATAATTATTATTTGGCTGACACATTGATACATGTGATTTATGAACACATTCGTAAGTCTTAAGTGCTTTCACCAGACATAAGTTCACACATTTCCATAGCTACCAGACCAGGAAACTTTTATCGTTTTCTCTGCCAAACATTTCAAACTCAGACTTCTTTTCCTTACATCATTATTACTGGGTTTGCCCTTTCATAGCAATCCTTTTTTATGCTTTAGGATAAAAAACAGCTCAGCCTGTGGACAGCTTATAAATGGACTTTGATGTTGCAGGTAAAATTCAACTCTTGTCTAAAAGGTAGTAGTGCATCATATAAAATAACAGGTGCAAGGAACTTGTAAAATCTGGAGGACACTAAAACATGTCTAAAATTCCACATATGACTGGTACTGTGCTGAACTCGCTCCAGGAGTTGCTGACTTGGAGTTGTAACTCTTGCAAAACTAAACTGCTGTTTTTGATGCTCATTCCATCAGCAGTCCCATAGATCTGCCTTTAGCTATGGACAAGGCAATCCCTTGGTCAGTGCTGTCCATCTGCCACAGAATGAGGTTAAAAACTGGTTTCCCCTTACCGGATACAGTTAACATTGCTGTTAGAGTTCTTCTTATGACAATGATTTTCAGATGCTTTTCATGAAAACAGAGACTGGTAAGTTAAAAGAGTAAACATTTCCCAGAATTTGGACCATATGTGACATTATGTCTGAAATAGCTATTGCTTAAAACTAACCTGAAACTGGTCAGGCAAAAAGCCCAGCTGAGCTTTCAAAAGAAATGCCCTAGGGAGTGCATTTGAAGTTTATGTGTAATTACATGGAGTACAATACTTTACCTGAAAGTTCAAAAATTGCTATTGATGCAGCAGCATTTTAATACTGTAATAAAAACTCATTCAAAATGAACCTGAACTCGTATCAAGAACTGCTACATCCCCTTAGTGACTATTTAACATACAGCACATCTCAAAAGCAGAGCCTAAGCATCCATTTGAAAGTAATAACTGTTCTAATTCGTGATGGTTGATATTATTATATTACTCAAAAATGCCATGGGTGCTTATATATTGAACAAAGAGCAAACAGTTCACAGAATTACACTGATGCAACACATTGCTGGGCAAAACACAGCAAGTAAATTTATCTCTGCATGCTAATATTTCCTGATATCAGCTCACAAGTCAATCCATACAGCTGAGTAACAAACACACACTTTCATACTCCCACACGTGGGTGGAGAGAATTTCTGGTATTTAGATACCTACCTCTGGGTAGCCCATCCTATCCATGTCAATGAAGAAAACATTTTGTTCTAACAAAAGATAGTTTCAATTACAAAAGTGGGAATAAAGTACTCAGTCTTCCCACTTCCTAATAAGTGGAAATTTTTAAAATTATCACAAATTGGTTTATTCTTATTTATTTTACTCCCTATTATTCTATTAGATTCCATTAAATAACAGCCTTTCTTTGGTTAGTCCTTTCTAATATCTTGTTCATTTGGGGGTCCATCCCCCAATACATCTTGTTCTTGTACAACAAAACACTATTCAACTTCTAAGAGTCCAACATTGCATAGACCTACTTTCTGGGTGAAGATCATGGCACGAAACCATCTCATGCATGGGCAGGTGATAAGTAGCAGTAGAAACAAAAGGATAACTGTCACTCAGTAGCTGTTTATTTCAAGTAGTGATGCATACATCCACTTCTTAGTTTCCTATACAAGACTAAGACATCAATAAGGCTCAACATCATGCCCGAGTTAAAACAGTAAAGAGATGGGCTGGAACTTCTGCTGTGAAAGTGTTGCAGTGGAAGAGCTCGACTGGTTCTGAAGTTCAGCTTGTCCACTCACTTCCCCGGTGTTACAAGTATCATGGGTTTGTCCAAAATCAAATTCCTGTTGGCTTGCAGTCTTTTGTGGTTTAAGCCCAGCCAGTAACTCAGAACCACACAGCCACTTGTTCACTCCTCCCTTATTCCTCCCCCCAGCTCCAGGAGGGATGGGGGGGAGAATCAAAAGAATGTAAATCCCCCAGGGCTGAGATAAGAACAGTCCAGTAACTAAGGTATAACACAAACCACTACTACTACCACCGATAATAATAATGATAAGGGAAATAACAACGGAGGAGAATACCACCCGCTGACAAATACCCAGCCAGACCCCAGCAGCAATCTGGGCCTTCAGGGTAACTCCCCCCCAGTTTCTATACCAGGCATGACATGCTGTGGTATGGAATAGCCCTTCCTCACTGACAGGGCATAAGACTGAAAAGCCCTTGATTGGAGTAAACATTACTTAGCAACAACTAAAAACATCAGTGTTACCAGCATTGTTCTCAGGCTAAAGTTGAAAACACAGCACCACACCAGATAATAAGAAGAAAAATGACTGCTACAGCTGAACCCAGGACACAGCCTCAAGTAGCTTCTGGAAAGTCAGACCTCCTCTTGTTGTCTGCTCAGGCATTAAATACTAATGAATGCTACCAGTTCCCATTTTCTGTGTCTTGAGTCTGAAGGGCACAAGATAGAGACCTCTTTTTATTTAAACTACAGCAAAAGAAAACTACAACTACTCAACAAGCAACATACCAAGAAGTAAACATACAGCAGTTTAAACATGTTGCCATGAGGTGAATGCCACCTTCACGGTTACAGCAAACATCTGCCTTTAATCTATATTGCTCATTAGAGGGAAGTATTGTACACTTGGGATTAGCTATAGTAAATAATGCTGAAATCGATACCACATGGATATATTTTTCTTGTATTAATGTGAGGACTGAAAGGAAGCAGAATGAAGTAAAACTCCCCCGGAAAAGGTTGTTTGGCTGTAATTTAGGTTTTGCACAAAGGGTCAAAGAAAATTGTGCAATTCCTATAATTTCTGACTGCAAAAACATTTTAAAGGATTACTGTCCTTCTTCACCTTGAACACTTGCTCCCTCACCTTTTACTATGCTGAGCTGTTTGTGTAGCCTCTTTATGATTTTATGGACCGATTTCCTGTGTTGACAAGAGAAATCTAAAAACATAGAGTTTATTTTTAGTTTATTGCTTATCTATTTGAGAGCAGGGTCTTAAAAATGACTGATTAGGAAAACTAAAGACAGCATACTGCAACTAGCAAAGATTAAAGAAGAGGCAAGAAACAGACTAAGGGAGCAGGAGGCTGCTTGTATCAGCTGTAGGTTAACAGAAATCATAGTGTGAAATCGCACTGTACAGTGGGATATTTATTTGCCTCTTTCACTAAAAGAAAATTACTGCAGTTTTGGCATTATACTTGGTCTAACTAATATCACCCTTTGGTCAACATATGCCTAAGGAATGCAGGGTTGGTTTATCTACATGAAACGCGAATTAAGAATTTTATTAGTGTTAGCTTCAATGTCAATGATGTAAGTTGTTGTATTCAATTGAGTGGGACTTGTTAGGTTTAGAACCATAAATTAAGGTATGAAGAGCTCTCTTTAACAACTTCTGCCTTTGTTCTTTTCAGGAAAAATAAAAATATCTAATTGTTAACATGACATTTTGGAGGATTTATTTAGTTCCTGTCTCCTTAGAATTACTGCTTCTAAGCGTACACCCCTAGTTAGTTATATTTATTTTAGAGAACTTATAGCCTATAAATTTTCCTTTTAAAGAAAATCTTAACATGCTTTATAAAATTATAAAAAAATCCATCAAGCAAATACTGTTACTTAGAAAGAACTACTTAACATCTCCAAAGAGATAAATTTCCAAAGAAAAGTTTGAGACTTTAGTCTTTAACTCCTTTCTCAGATAAAATGCACATCAAGGGAAGAATTGCAAGCATTTCAGGTACATAACGTTACAGTTCTGTAGGAATACAGCAAGAGTTAACTAACCAGATTAACTCAAGAATTAACTCATGTAGGTATCTGAAAATTAATTACTTTGAGTTTAAAACCCCCAAAGACAAAAAACAAAACTCTGCAAAACACATCAAGATCTGGGGAACCAGTAAGCAAAAAGTAACAAAAAATAAAAATCCTTGCTCTTCATGTAATACTAGCAGAAAGTATTATATATATAAAAGAATTTTTTTTATATATATATATATATATAAAAGAAAGACAACATCCTTTTCTTTCAGTCACTTCTTGCTGTATTTGGTTTCACTCTTTTTGTCTGAAATAGGATAAAGGAAGCCTCTTGCCTTTATTCACAGCTGATGAGGATAAAAATAAATGCAAATGACTAAACCAATGCAGCCAACAATAAATGGAGTCTAGAAACTCCGTGTATCTACAGGCTTAGGGTAGAGAGAAATGAATTCTTATGAAAGTATGTATATTAAAAAAAACCCAGAGAACAGAGAGAACTCTCAAAAAAGAAACTGTTGGGAAAAGGAAGAGGAAATAATGACAACTGAGGTAACATATGTGCCAAAGAAGAGAGGAAACAATAAAATCAGCTATTTACAAGCTGTGGGACATACTTTACTTACGGTTTTTGCATGGACTGTTTACTGTCAGAGCTTAATAGAGGAAAGATCTCAACTTCAGTAGCAAAATGAATTGATGTTTCCCTCCCTGACCATCATTAATTCATCTCATTAAAAAATAAATAAATAAAAATTGGATGAGATGAGAGCACTAACCTACCTGGATAGTTTTTCTTGTACTTATCTTGCTTTTTATGCTGTGCCCAAACATAGTTTATTATTATAAGCTAGGTTGTGGAATCAGGCACTGAAAAGACCCAAAAGATCACTTCACATGTACCCTGCTATTTCATTTTTGTTCCACACTTGTTTCAACACTTTATCTAGTCTGAGTTTTCAAAATTGTGACCTTAGAAAATAATAAAGGACAGCAAGAGGGAAGAAACACGACAGGTTAGTATGATTTTCACAAGAAAAAGTTATATTAGTGTATGTGAAGTTAAATCTAAGTACTTTGATATGAGAACTTATCAGCGTGCCCCACTTATCACCGCATCTGTGTCATCATTGTAAATCTTGCTATGCTACACAGTGCCAAAGAACATTTAATTGTTAAAAGTTTATGCATTTAAAAAATGCATCATACAGGCACAGCTATTTTTGCCATCTTATTACAGTGTAATTGTTTTGGAGACATCTTCAGCGTTGACACAATTGGGAGCGTTCTTTTACAATTTTATTAAAAAGGAAAGATGATTGATTCATGTCTCCTTGTTGAAATCAACACCAGCTGGATTTTATGCCCCAATCATAATGCATATGTGTGTTCAGCATATGAGCAGCAGAACAGAGAGGTTCTGTTTCCTGTTTATTTTTCTTATATGGCAAAGAGAAAAAAGCATTAAAAAATAATAATACGGAAAAAAAGGAACATGAGAGAGTGGCTATAAATATTCAAGTTTGAAGAAAGTTAACATCAATAACGGTCAAAAATACTGCTTAGGTGTGTATATTCATTTCCAAAAGAAACTTCTAACATTTAACCGAAGTAAAGCAAAACAGACACAAAGTGCACAGGATCACAAGTTTAAACAGCTGTTTTCAGAAAGAAGGGATTTACTTTGCCGTAAAAATATTTTTGTTAGAAAAAAGTAAAAATTACAGAATAAAGAAGACCATAGTTGCAAGTCAGCAGATCAAGTTAGAGGTACTTTAATGTCCTTGGTTATTAAATGTTAGTAAAAATATCTAGAAAGAAGTAGTTAGCCTGCATTGATCCCCATGGGTGTATACGACCTTTTCAAACTAGCTTGTTGTGTCAAACAAAAATAGTCTTACAGCCAGCTCTGTTGAAGAAACCTCTGATATGAGCAGAGGTGGGAGCATTCAGCTAACAAAAAAAAAAATACCAAAACCCACAAGACTTAAGACTTCTGCTATAAACATGAGTCTGGAAAAATATGAATTCTCTCCTTAAAGAGTAGGGTGTACATTTAGAAAAGTAAAGAAGATAGAATTCTCTAGATTTTTTTATCAAAATAGTTTATCAGTGTTTCATTTTCCCTTATATAATTTGGCTTGCATTAAAACAACAGAAATATCAAGGTGTTTGATAATCTGTGCGAAGAACTCCAGATCTGAAATAAACTTTGGCATGAGAGTAACACTTGCCTCTTTTGTAACTCACAGCACACAAAAACTCATAGAAAAGGAAGAAATAACAAAGCCACTTGATAGAAAAAAAATCAGCTTTTATACATTTAAAATTATTTGAAGTGTTTGAAACTTGATAGACTCAGTTGCAGTGGGTCTTTAACTGAACTTGCTGTGTAACAGTTCAATTCTAAAACTGAGGAAGGTTAACTGCTATAGGAAGCTGACCTTTAAGATTAAATCTGATTTTAAAGTACATATAACAGCAAACTGACTAGTAGTATTCCATCACATTATTTTAGAATTTCTTACTAACTAGGACAAAATGGATTGCTGGAAGTGTATTCCCACTATAACTCTGATCTTGATTTTATATCCAGCAGTAAACTTTAGATAATCAGGCTGTCATTCAGTGCAGTGTTCAACTGTAGGGTAATGGAGCAAGTAAGAACAGAATCCTTAGGACAGTAAAATGTGAGCACATTGAGGTGATCAATATAAGCTAATAGAAAAGTTTTTCTTGGCATTTAAAATATAATCAAGTAAACAGCATTCAGAAAATTGTGTGCATTATTCACAGGTCAAATACTGCAAGATTAAGTTAATGCAGAAGAACTTGGGCTCCTAATTATGTTGGCAGTATCACCGAATCCTAAAATTAGTATTTTTTCAGAAGGACACTGATTGGAATTTATTACTCATTCCAGATGTGTTTGCAGACTGAAAACAAAACAACCCTCCCCTTCCCAGTCCTATGAGAGGTAAAGAATATAAACCATACTATTTAAAAAATCTCTAGGAGCTGATTAAAAATAAATTTGCATGAACAAGAAAATTAGAAAGTTTTATGACTGCACTGTTTGCATAGGGGCTCAACCATTTTCTAGTAAAGCAAAGTATTTGTGAAAATCTGAATATAAAGAAATGCTAATACAGTATTTTTTCAGCTCAGCTGATAAATTGGGTTATATTCTGTAAGTAAAGATATTATAACTTTAAAATACACCTTTCTTTTTACATTATTGTATTTGAGTGTTCTGATGATCAAAGCAGTTACAATAGGTTATTTTTCCTCTTTTACAAAATGGAAACCAGGTTAACAGTTTCCATAATGCAGGCCCTAGGGAAAAAGTGCCTGCAGAAGGTCTCTCTCCTCTCCAGCTTAGCAACAGGAAAAAGTCAGTATATTTTATGACACTCAAATCTTCACCTCAGTGTAAAATATCTTAAAATACCTTAAAATACATCAGAAGGCCCAAAGCATAGATGAGGTCATGGCCCTTTTCATTACATGACTGCAGAGTCGACTGGATATTCTTTGAAAGCTAACTGAACCATGTATAAACCCTAATTTGAATGATATTTCCACCAGTGTGAAACCGATTAAAGCCATGCTTCACTTTAACAGAGACATATGCTGTAAATTTGCATGCAAAATGCATTCACTATTATGCATTTCTTCAAGTATATCTTCCTATTTTCCCTAAATTTCATGCAAGTAGAAGGCTGTGTGTTAATTTTAAATCACTGTTATGCAGGCAGCAAAATACATGTCTTAATATTTTATAAATGATAAATTCAAAATTATAATAAATGATTTTAAATGATAAATCATTTGATAAATGATAAAACGAATCGTTTCCCAGTGTCCTAGTCTCAAAATAGATTTTTTTTTTCCCTACCGTTCAATTATGTTCACCAGTTGCAGTATTATCACAGCTTCCAGAGATCAAGAAATAGGGAATGAGGAGAAAGCTTCCACATTGTACACTCTTAAAAGACTGAATATATTTCTGAAATGCAGAATTTTACAATGCAAAAATGTCCCATATTAATCTCACTATGACGCTGCCCAGCTACTGTGATAATTTTTAATCATTTCTTAGACGAGTAACTTGTCAATAACAAGTGAACTCCAAAAAGTCAAAGTCCTATTGCAAGTCACTTTCAAAATGAACACAGCAAACATAAGAATTAAAATAATGACTCCTCTGTTACCTGAACTCCTTTTCAAGCTCATGTAGCTTATTTTAAGACACAGTTTTTACAGCACAGTCCTCTTAGAAACTTAAGTACAGTGAAATATAGATGCATTCTCAGGAAGCAGTTCATTAGGATGATAGGCTGGAATAAAATGAGCAGAAGATAAGCAAAATGGATTGTCTGTTCAGTGAAACTGCCACATACCTATCTTTCCTAGGGTAGATTTTTCTTACAGAAATAGCCACTTTTCCCTTTGTCTCTCTAAAAGGAATGATACATATGATATAAGGAAATAAAAGGCAGCTGTCTTTGATAATTCCTGTATGGATGGATAATATAGAATTTCAATAAGAAAACAGATCTACTAGCTACATCATAATAGATTCAGCAATGTCTATATTTGCTTTATCCAAGATTTTTCAGCCAATGAAATATGCTACCCAATCCAGTCAAAACACAAAAACTAGTTTAGTTGCATGTAGTCCCCAGGGCACTTGATTGCATGCTTTTTTTATTATTATTTTTAAGCAGAAGACAAAGGGGTGTTTGGTTGTGGGTTTCTTTTTTTCTTTTGAAATTGGTATTGTCCTTCCTGAAGGAAAACTTTTTGAAGAGTTTATAAAACCCACGTGGTCAAGGAAGGTAGGTAGGGGGAATGTATTTCTCACTTGACATCTTTTGTAGACTCTATCAGATGCTTCAAAGTACCTACTATCGGAAAAAAAGCAGACTAAAAAGCAGAGTTGCTTGCAGTAATGCGACTGCATACTAACACTGGGACAGCGTCTTCTAGGCAAGAAAATTATTTTTAAAGATACAGTATTTTGCTGAAGGTAAAGGAATCTCACTGCCCACATGCCTCATTTAGTGTCCATGCTAAAGGAGCCCAATCTATGCTCTCTTACATTATCAGCCACTTACGTTTCTGCTTTGGTCTGAATTACAAATACTTTAGCTAAATTGCTGTGTGAGCAGTGTAAGTATTGAAACCTGACATACATACGGCTATCACATGCCATCTCCTCCATGCATTTTTATGCACTGTGGCTAAACTTACTGCTTTCCCTTCACCTGAGGTTTCTCCCATCTGTCACACATTTGTCTTAGTAAAGCTTATAACAGCTAAAAAGTATTTTCAGTTCTTTGCAAATTTGGTTAGAACTGGCCCAAGGAAGTTCATAGTGGAGCAGATATCCATCTGCAGCCTGTGGAGGGTCCCACAGGAAGCTATGACCCTGTGGGAATCCCTCGCTGGAGCAGGCTCCTGGCAAGACTTGCAGCCCTGTGGAGAGAGGAGCCCATGTGGAGAGGGTTTGTTGCAGAACTTCCGACCCTGTGGAGGACCCATGCTGGAGCACTCTGATCCTGATAGATTGCACCCATGGAGCACATGAAGTGCACCAGCGCACTCACCAGTGCATGAAGAACTGCAGTCAATGGGAAAGTCTCATTTGGAAGAAGTTTGAGGAGGACTGTTTCCTGTGGGAGGAACCCCATGCCAGAGCAGGGGAAAAGTGTGAGAAGTCCTCTCCCTGAGGAGGAGAGAGCTGCAGAGATGATGTGCAACAAACTGACTGCAGCTCCTCTTCCCAATCCCCTTGCACTGCTGGAGAAGGGGGGAAAGTGATAGAGAAAACCAGGAGTAAGTTGATCCTGGTAAGAAGAGAATGGGGGGGAGAAGAGGTTTTAAAGACTTGGGCTTATTTAACATTGTCCTACTCTGAATTATTGGTAACAAATTCAGATAGTTTCCCCAAATGGAGTCTGTTTTACAGGTACAAATGGTAGCTGGTGAGTGATCTCTCCCTGTCCTTATCTCAACCCACAATCCTTTTGAAATATTTTCTCTCCCCTGCCCAGCTGAGGAGAGGAGCGATAGAGCAGCTCTGTTGGGCAGCAGGCATCCAGCCAGGGTCAACACAGCACACATAAAAAGATAAATTGTGACTCGACCAACCCCTGTGACATTTCTGGGTTTGCCTTGAAATTGTGACTAGCACAGACTCGACTGCCTAAGAACTCTTCCCCAAACCCCCTCCTGCTAATCAGCCTGCCCTAGCTATTATACCTTCTATCATGTACTGGGTAGTAAACAGTATTTATCCACACACCAATATTCCTCTCGGAAGTTCTGAACTGTTCCCCTTTGCAATTGCCAAGAGGCAGGATTTTTCTGTCCCTAGTTTGTAAGAATTGTTCTTACAGGGTGTCATGGTCTCTACTTTAATAGCTTAGCTTTATGGCTGGTAAACCACTGCCATGAAGTGGAAAGCTTCAGTCCAAAAGTTCTTCGCATTCAGACAGCAGGGTGATGTATGAAAACTCAATATCAACATCTAGGAACTAGAGCAACTTGTAAACTAGCTACACTTTGACTTTTTAATCTTTATAGAAATGCTGTTCTTTAGACCTGCATCTGAGAAAGAGTTTTCCTCCACTGAAGTCAATTAATGGACCAAGTAGCTTGAATAGGAATGAGCACTGTCAGGCGGAAGACAAAAATGAGAAACAGAAATCACAGCCTTTTCCACAGTGCTGTGTGAAATGAAATGGTTTTGACACACTAAATGTATTCTACATCCAATTTACAAAGCACTACACAAAGCACTAACTATGCCCTCTGCTCCATTATTTTTCACCTGTGTATACAGCTCTTGCATGGAAATATAAATACAAAGCTCTTTGCTACATTTTGTTTGTTTCTATGAATGTGAAAATCCCTCTTTTTTTCTCCTAAAATGTTATCATGTTATGTTTCAGGGTAGAAGTACAGATTTTCAACTTTCATTAACAAACCATAGAATTCCCCCAAACTAACGAAAAGTTAGACAATTTTTGATACTTTAATATAGCGCTTAAATCCACAGAGTTTTAAATGCAAAACATTAACTGCATAATAGCTTCTCCAGATTTAGGTAGTTGGGGGTTTTTTAATAGTTTACCACAAGGCTGAGTACAAGTATGTTACAAAAGTGCAATCCTTATCCACTTCAGTTTGCTTTGTTGACTGGGGCAGGTCATTGTAAGGAAGCCAGTACTGGTTCTGGCTGGGGTAGAGTTCATTTTCTGTGTTTTGGATTTGTGCTGCAGGCAGTGTTGATAATATAGGGATGTTTTTGTTACTGCTGAGCTGAGCTCACACAGAGCCAAGGCCTTTTCTGTTCTTCACCCCACCCCAGCAGTGAGCAGGATGGGGGCATAAATTGCTGGGCGAAGACACAGCCAGGACCACTGACCCCAACTGACCAAAGGGATGTTCCATACTGTATGGGGTCATGCTCAGGATACAGAGCTGCAGGAAGAAGGAAGGGGGGGGGGGGGGCGACAATAAGAGTGATAGCGGTCTTCCCAAGTAACTGTTACACATGATGGAGCCCTGTTTGCCTGGGGATGACTGAACACCTGCCTGAACATGGGAAGTGGGGAATTAATTCCTTGTTCTGATTTGCTTGTTTGCATGGATTTTGCTTTACATGTTAAACTGTCTTTATCTCAGCCCAGGAGTTTTTACTCCTCCCATTCTCTCCCCATCTAGCTGTGCAGGGGGAATGAGCAACTAGCTGTGGGTAAAACATGACACCAAGTAATGCAAAGGAAAGAAGCTATTTTTTCCTGTTTAAAATGGCTTAAGAAAACAGATTTAAACATAATCACCTTGTTATTTTGCCTTCTTTTTGTGAGAAATAAAGGAACATGCTCAAGTCTTCAACAGAAGGAAGAGTGAAAAAGTGTTTAAATAGTGTTCTGAATTGCACATATCACAAAGATGAGGAAACTAAATGGAAAAAACTTGGATTCTTAAACCACAGCCTGTGAACATCCAACAAAAATATTTTAGTGGTTTTATACAAGGACAATAATCATCTTCAGAGATTTCCAAACTACAAGTTAGTATTGCTGAATGTATAATGTTCCACTACACAGAGAATTAAGAGCTCACATCCGTCCTGTGTAAATGATTTCTTGCTCTTCTGAGTTCAGTATAACATTCGTGGCATTTTCTCTCACTACTTTAGTTCATATCAAAAGAAATGGCCATCAGAACAGATACCCGGAAGATAAAACTACAGTAGATGGAGGTAACACCTCTTACAGAACACAGCCTCAGATTTTGTAAAGGCCAGGCTTCAGATACCTACCCTCCCCCTCACCTAAATGAAAAGCTTTGTTGGTTTTAGAATATATGGGAAGTTACACATGCTTCTTTCATACAGAGTATATTGTTTTGCTTTTATTCCTTGCATTTGGTCAATTTTACGTAGCGAAGATTTTGAGGAACCAGCAAATAAATCTGATTAGCTTAAAATATAATCAGTTAAGCATACAATTCAGTATTTAGAACCTCTGCTAACAGGGAATCAAAATGCTGTCCACTCATACATTTCTTATACACAGTTGATCCTCCTGTACCTGTCTTCATGGTTCCAACTATCTTACCAAGTCTCCTTTACCTCATTTAAAGCTGTTGGGGTTTGGTAAGTTCCGTTACACCTACTGCTGGTACATAGGCAACATGCTATGCTAGTCCAGACTGTGCACTTCAGTGACCACCTGGCAATAGGAAAGGTATGCTTAGCATTACACCTAAGAATCCAAGGCCTTGGATCATCTAGAGCAGGGGTCCTGCTGGCACAGGCCACAGTTCTCTCCCTGCCTGCACGTGGGGCATTCATTGGCAGGAATTCTGACTCTGGAATTGGGGCACAGGCAGGTCAGGATTTAAATTTTGTGCTAGCAATAGCTATAACGAAAGCAAATTTGGGCAATCCTTTAAAATGAATCTGTCAAGATGGTCTGCTATAAAACCTAACCAAGATCAAATGGCTTTGATTATCTAAAAGGCTGGATGGTGTTGGGACCAATCTTGTTCAACAAGATTGTCAGTGACATGTACAGCAAGATTAAGTACACCCACAGCAACTTTGCCGCTAACATCAAGCTGTGTGGTTTTGGTTGATGCACTGGCCCAGGTCCAGAGGGACCTTTACACTCTTGAGAAGTGGGCCTCATGAAGTTCAGCCAAGCCAAGCACGAAGTCCTAAATCTGAGACAGGGCAATCCCAGGCACAGCTACAGGTTGGGCAGGGAAGAGGTTCAGAGCAGCCCTGCAGAGAAGGACTTGGGGGTGTTCATCAACGGGAAACTTAACATGAGCCAGCAGTGTGCGCTCACAGCCCAGAAAGCCAACTGTATCCTGGGCTGCATCAGAAGGAGCGTGACCAGCAGGTCAAAGGAGGTGACCCTGCCCCTCTACTCTGCTCTCGTAAGACCTCACTTGGAGTACTGTGTGCAGTTCTGGTGTCATGGAATCATAAAATAGTTAAGGTTGGAAAGGACCTTAAGATCATCTAGTTCCACCCCCCGTGCCATGGGCAGGGACACCTCACACTAAACCATGTCACCCAAGTCTCCATCCAACCTGGCCTTGAACACCGCCAGCAATGGAGCATTCACAACTTCCCTGGGCAACCCATTCCAGTGCCTC
>JARCZZ010016331.1:13512-36643 GCA_030323915.1 Brotogeris chrysoptera | reverse complement strand
AGGCCCAAAATCAAAAACACAGTGCTGCACCAGCTACCAAGGAGAAAAATGACTGCTGCTGCTGAACCCAGGACAGTGAGATACACTCTTGTGTCCCCATGATCACATGAACTACATCTCTCCTCCTACAGATATTCATTAGAGTGCTAGTTCCAAGGCAATGGTTTAGAGGTCCTACAGATCAGTAGGCATGTGTATGTATGTACATCTGTGCATATGTTTAGGCAGTGGTGAGATAGTCTTAATAGTTACTATAGTCAGCAGAAATTTTAATTGTTGCCAGGGCACAGAAAATGTGTTTTCTCTATTTCAGGTTACAATTTTTTTCTTGGCACTGTATTGTTCAAAAGTACACCCTATTGTTAAGTAATTAAAATCAGTGCTTGGGGAAAGACTCACTTTTAATAACAGAAGAAGCATAATGTATAGCTGTAGTCCTAGCTATGTATAGTTACTTTCCCATAGCAGGGAAAATAATTTCTCTTTGGGTTCAATCCAAGTTCCATTGTCTTTTATGATACTTAGATCAAGCTTTCTAATCATATTGCTGCGATGATCTGCAAACACACTGGGGACTTTTTTGCTTATTGCCAGGACTGATCGTAATGAAATGATACGAACAGCACTGGAATGTAGGTGCTGAAATGTAGATCTGCAGTTCAAGTTAAGGATTTCTTTGACTTGTCAGAATGAAAGAAAAGGAGTAGCCCCAGCAAAAGTTGCTCTGACTCTGTTTACTTATCCTCTTTAAATCCCATCTGAAACTACTGTAGGATTGTTGTATTAGTAAGCAGTCCTTAGAGAAGGGGTGAGAAGTGCTTTACCGTGTCCTAAGGGTAGATCAGGTATAGTGAGCCAGCCTGGAGCCTGTTCCTGGGGTCTCCTAATTCTTCTTGTCTCCTGAAAAGTCGTCTGATAGAAAAATAGCTTGTTTTCTTTGAGTGCTTGCTCTTTTATCATTTAAGTGGTTTCTGGTGATTACAAAGGTTCTGGAACAATGTGATAACAGTTTGAAATATAATTGACTGAATTTTAATATATCTGTTGTAAGTTCCTGAATCTGAATCAGTGGTATTAATCTCTGGGAACACTCAAGTGGGAATTTGAGTAACTCTTTGGAGATGTGGAATTCAGTAGAGGTCTTTTCTGTCCTTTTTTTCTCTAACTTATCACTTAGTCTTTAATTGTGTCTGATTTTCTGAATGATCGCTGTTGTTCGCTGCACCTTTTATTCATCACAAGAAGCCTTTAACTTGATTTCTTACGTTTCTTAGGAGTGGCATTATGTTTTCCTGGCAGAAACGTTTTTGCTGCCTAGCATGTTGACTGTGTTATCTGAAAGTGGTTTTCAGTCCCATGCACTTTTTTGGCTCCTTTCCCAGGGCAGTTTTTCCTCAGTTGGACTTTCTACAGTCAGTGCGGCCTCTCACCATTTTCCTGGTTTTATTAATTTTTGAGCAGAAGCCCTAACACAGACTCAAACCTTGAGGTTTTAAGGGGACAAGTCTTGGGACCTTGGAGTCCTTAGTCTTTTTCTTGCAGCCGTAGTAAATCTGTGGCTGAATGTAGCCGAAAGCACAGGCAGCTTGAACCAAGTCTTTCTGTTTGTCTGGTTCCTGGGGCAACCGGGCCTCGAGCATACTCCACTTTAATAAGAAGCACCCTCAGGAACCAGGTTTAGCTAATCCCTGCCAGTCTCTTTAAGTCAGCCATAAGTCCTCTTTCTGTCATTTAGTGGTAGGGTATCCATGTGAGCTGGCACCTGATTTTTGGACACAGGCATGAATAAATTTAGTGGAGGCTCTGCTCACCTTCATTGCCATTTGTGTTTGAAAGGTCAGTATTTTTATTCTTTAAAAATATATTGCTTTTAGTGACCTTTCCGGAGATAGTAAATAAAGGTAATTTAGAGAGGGATCACTTTAGTACACTGTAATGGAATCTATTTTATTCTGAGTCGGTTGTCTTGACCATCACAAAAGGATATCAGGGTGGTACCTGGCCCACAACAACATTCACAACTCCTGAAAATTCAGGATAAAATGTGTGTGTCTGCCCCAAAGTAACGAGTCTACTGTTGAGTAGTGCGTCATGGGTAATTGTTACTTAGGGCTTTTAAGTTCAGTGGGGTTGCTGGTTAGCTTATTTCTTCAGCTAGTACTGTAGTACTACAGAAATTTAAACTTCCAATTTTGTCTTTTCAATAACAATTTATGCTGCAAGAGCTCAGGTGTTGGACAGGTACTACTTTTGCTGCTTTTGCAAGGGGCTGCAAAGGTTGAAGATAACACTTTGCCAATGGATTACTGTTGCTTGCTAGCTAGAAATTACTACTCCCTCATTCTACTTGTAGAAGAGCTGTGGAAGTGCTCTGTTTCTTAATCCGGGTAAAGCCACCTGGGTTGGCTTTGGTTGAAGGTCAGTGGTGGGGTCACATTGACTGAGGTAGGAAACGTGAGCCTCCAGGCAGCAGGAGCACCTTCAGCTTCCACAGCTAGAGGAAGAAGAGAGATTCTGTCACACGGCTTAGCCAGCAGCATTTTTCTTTTAAATGAGGCATGCTGGAGTAGATTGAATATCTACAGGCTTTTGTACTGTGTGTTTTCCCTACATGATGCTGTGGAGAACTGGTTGAAATGCACATGGAAAAGTCTAGCAGAATCTGTCTTTTAACTGTACTTGCAGGAGCTTTCCACTGTCCTCCAAAACCTATCCTTTTATCTGAGATTATTCTCCAGGCTGTTGATTACATTTTTCAGAGCTGCAGTGTTCTCGGTGATGATTACGTCAGGACCATCAGTTGTTATTTCCAGGTCCTCAATTTTCCTTTCAGCCTCCTGCCGTTTTAATCGCAAACCTTCAAGCTTCCTGTCCATGGAAACCTGGAGTAGGTCCAACCTTCTAGAAATACATACTGCATGCCTTGTAAAGAAGTTAGATAATGCCGGGTGGGCAAGTACCACATCTCTAGACATTGCCAATCCAAAGACAGGTAAGCAGGTAAGCTCTTCTAACAGGCTGAAAGCCATATATGAATATGCTGCCAGATCCCTCACTGGTCTTAATTTCCTCAAGGGCATGTTGAAGTCACTGCCTGTTCTCTTATGAAAATCACAGACAACGGTGTTAAAATTTTAAATCACTTAGGTGATTGTGACCAGTAGGTCATACCATATAGCACACCTGGAAAATGTTTTTTCACATAGCCCCTGAAAGCACATTCGCAAAATCCTTTTAAAATGAATCTTAAATACGCTATGGTTTTCATCATCTTAGTGAATTCGGTTGTTTTCTTGAAGATGCCCACCTAGTCCCAGGCACTTGGCTTGGTATTATTTTTCCCATGTCACTGTACATCATGGACCTCTCTGCCCCAGGCCTATTGTCTGCTTCCTCCTTCCCACAGCCCTTGGAAGGGCACCCAGGCCAGGCTGAGACTCGCTGCTGTGGGCAGGGCTGGGTGGCTGAGCTTTCTCCCCCAAAACAGTGGTGGAGCAGCAGCTGTGGTCAGTGATAGGCATGCTGAAGGCTTCTTTTGCTTGTGGAAATACCGTAACGTTTCCAGTCAGGGCACGTGTAGTGTGACTTTTTTATCTCTGCATTTCTGCAGAAGTGAATGAGAAGGTAAGATGCCTGTTTGTGACAGAAGCCAGTATTGAAATCTGTGCAAAGGACTTCTCACTCCAGTCAAAGGAAGAAAATTCCTATTTTACAGATTTTTGCTGTCATATCTGTCTTGGCCAAAGGCGTAAAAGGGCTTGATCCTTGACTTGATCCCAGACTGACACAAAAGCTCTCATGGTAGATACACTTAGGACAAGCCTTTGCTTTTACTGAGACTTTTTGCTTGCTGGATAAGGGAAGAGACACCTCAGGAAAAATCTGTGCCAGCATATAGCATGATTTTGCTGGTATGAATGAAGGCTGTGCTGGGAACACACTGTCAGTACAGTTTGCTAGGACAGCTGCACCAGCAGAGCTATCCTATTCTGGATGCAGCCTTGTCTTCTGTTCCAGTTTGTCATGCATGATTTATCTTTCTGTCACCTCTTCGGGTCCCTAGGTACCTCTCAATGTAAAAAGAAATTAAAACACAATACAGATGAGTCTGCTCTGTGTTGGAGTCTTGACCTTTAATATATCAGCTTTTCATATTGCAGCTTTCCCAGCAAATAGGCTGTCCTATAAGAACTGAGGTTGCTTTAGCTTACAAAAGCGGTCCCACCTCAGCCGTGCTTCAGTTTTATTTGCTTCCACCTACAAACTCTCAAGCTGCCTGAAATGCCTTTGAGAGGAGATAAGGTTTTCAGATTGCCTGGGAAATCAGAACCATGAACTCCAGCTGTCCAATGAGGAAAAAAATTATCATTAAATATCAGAGGAAACAGCCTGGCAATCCAGGTATCAGAGGGATTGCTTAATGTTTTGTGCTGTTATAGCAGTTTACTTTTTATCAGACATTGGGGTTTGGGTTTTTCCCCTTGCTGCTCTCATTACATTTTCCTTCCTTTATTAAAGAAAGCATTTGCATCTTGCTCTGTGCTTTTGTGCAGCATTCCCCCTGAGCAGACCAGTGTGTTGCTCCGATGGCAGGTTTGCAGTCAGACTCTTTAGATCAATAAACCATCTTAGTTAGTTGTTGAGTATACCAGATTTGAATTTTAAAAATCCACAGTTGCACTTACAAGACCACAGAAGCCAAAACCTGATGTAAATTTTAAGAGGCATCCGAAGAATTGCTCTGTATTTCAGTCATAAAGCTTTGCCAGCATTATCTTTTGAACAGATCACCATTTGATTTGGTTTCATGTCATATTTTTCATGTTTTTCTCCGCAGCTATTGAAGGTGTGTTGGGTTGGGTTTTTTTTCCCCCAAGAGGCAGACGACTGTGTCTTTAAAGGAACAAAACAACTGTGTCAACAGATGGGAGAGAAAAGGCTGTGTCTGAAATAGTGCTAGGAATAAACTGTGTTAAAAATAGGTATTCTTGCCACAACTGTTTCTTTGGCCAATGTGGAAATCTCTCCCATACTAGTGTGTTATACGAAAGCCCTGCTAGAAAATTGCCAAATTATTCTATAAAAGTGTTGCTAGAACAGTAACTACCCTTTTCCTGCCTAGTTGTAGCAGTCGTGCTAGTGAAGGAGAAAGGCTAAGGAAGCCACACTGCTATGGGAGAGCTCTGAACAATTCCTGTGACTGACCCTGGCCAGCAGCAACTAAAACACAGCTCTTTTCTTACGCTTGTGGATATAGATTCTAATGATGTGACTCCTCTCTTCACCCTCAACAGTGGTAGGACAGCTAGGACACCAGAGGGTGTCAGAATTTTGCCCTTTCTTATAAGTGTTGTTTTACTCCCAGGTATGGCGAGAAATAATTCCCCTGTCCCACAAACGTATGTGGGGAGAATGAACCCACAGCAGTCTGGATTGCAAATTGGGTTTTTTTGAAAGGAAATTCTTGCCCTCTCCAGAATAGGAAAGCAGGCTGAACTGTGCTTAAATGTGCTTGTTACTAGCAGAATTACAGCTGCAGTTTAGACACTGCATTTCTGCTTTCCATCTGTTGTCTCACTTATTTTTGCTGTCTGTCTCCTTGCTTTCAATTGTCTCTTCTGTGTCTCAGTTTATCCAATTTTCAGGGCTGGCCAGCCATTTCAGCGTTATCACGGTCCTAATGGCTGTAAGGAGAGCAGAAAAGCTCTTTGCTAAATGATTTTTATTTTCCCCAACAAAGCCTCTGTGCTTTCTTTGGTTGGTTTTTGTTTGTGCTTGCTGCTCCATGTTGTGTCATCTGGGAAGAGAGGAGATGTTTGCATAATGTGTATTTTGCTAGAGTTGTTTAATTTCTGCAAACATTTATATTCTTACAGCTCGAAGTGCCTTTGGGGCAGGGACAGATTGTTATCTCAAGCAGAGAACAAATCAGAGGGTTGACCCCACACTGGCCATCTCAGCAGCCTGGAAGAGCTGGAGAACAGGTAGAGCCTGGCCCCCAGTGCTCTTCTCCCCATGCCCCCACCCCCAGCCTTCAGCCTGGGGGGACCCATTTGGGAGGAAGCAGCCTCAGGCAGCTGAGCATAATTTAGGGCAGCCCCATGGGGTCTGTAATTGATTCCTGATCTCTGAGATGAAATGCAAAGGTAGATAAGGCCCCTTCACCTGGGGAGAAGGGCAGAGGTAGGTGAGTGGTGCAACCTGCTGCTGAGCATAATTCCCAGTGACTGGTTACAGCCCTGCTGTTTGGAGTGAGCTTTTCTTTTCCCACTTGTCTGCAGTCAGTGATGCTCTGGGGATTCGTGCTTGCCTGGCAGTTGTCTCATGCTCGGTAAGACTGAAGAAAATGGAAAAGAAAAAGTTTCAGATGAGTTTAGAGGCTGCCCAGTTGCTTCAGCATTCCTTAACAAAGCAGTGGGCTCATTATCCCTACTCTTTCCACATTCCCACAGGAGGGAAATAGAAACAGAGGAGTTAAACCACCCATCATTTTCCACTCTTTCCAGTGGATGAGAAATCTCTCAACGCAGTGAAGTCTCAGAGAGACTCGTCAGCAGTTTTGGATGTATGGGATTTCCTATGGTAGCTCCTTACCTCATCTTTTCTGTGTTACCTCTTTCCACTTCTGTGGTCCATACAGACATCCATACATGGGTAGTATATGTATGTCTCTGTCCACTCCAAGGATGTATCCCATGCCTTTTTTTTCCTTGTGTGTGTGTGTAACCAGTCTATGGATGAGTTAAAAATACCAATAGGTTACGTGCGTAAGTGACAATTTGATTAACAGCTGAATTCTATCCCCTCCCAGCATGATGAGCTCTAAAGGAAATCAAGGGAAGTTTTGTGCAACATCCTCAGTCTGTGAAAAACCCATATTCAGAAAGATGCATGTTCCCTATTCACTTCTGACTTGAGCACACGTTTTGCTTTGCTGAATTGGCATTACTGATGAGAGATAGAATTAAGCATATACTTAAATGACTTGCTTAGCTGTGGCTGAGGCTGCATAATTTGTCTGTTGGAGCTTTCCCGTTGAATCCAGTGAGAGCAGACTCAGGGTGCAGCGGCAGAGGTGATGCACTTGTAATTGGCAGGATATGCCAATTAAAAATTATTCCCTTTGTAATGTGAGGTGAAGTTTTGCTTTCTCATTGCTGTCAGTTTCAAATTATGGTTGTGAATTGTGGTCAAGACAGTATGATTTCATGGAACCAGTACAGCAAAGTATTTTTGCTTCAGCTATAGGAATATATAGCTAAAAGCTCTCCTGTAGCTGTATCCAGGCTGTTTGCATTGCCTCATATTTCAGACTGTTTCATTCTTGTGTTGGACACCAAAATCATTAGAAAACATTCACTGGCAGCATTTAATAGCATATATTTAGACCATGAAATAAACCAGACATTTGTGATGCACTGCTAATCTATTAGTAATTTGTTCAACTCCACTCCTCCACACATGCAAGAGAATAAAATAGAAGGTATTAAAATAAATGTGATTTTTAAAATATCTTCATATTTATGACCATTTGGGGTTATTTTCTTTAACATACCAGCTCGTTTTATTTTTATGGGAGTCAGTGGTGATTGCAGAAGGTGAAAAATTGCGAACAAAACTATTAAAGTTAGCTGTGGAGCCAAAAGTGTGATTCAGGAGCTGAAAATATCTCTGCGCTTCATGCATCAAACTCAAACACTGTGTTTTGGCAACGCCCCCTGGATTAGAAGTGCAGTTTGAGGTCATTCCTCCTCCAGCTGCCATGTATGGGTAGGACCCACGCTCATGACATTCAGCACACACCAAGAGCAGAGTGACATCAGTGCAGGGGGATCTTGCCTCACTGAGGAGGACCAGGGACTCCACTGCTGCCTTTCCCTTGTCTGTCTTTAGATGTGGAGGACCAGTGCGGAGGTGCTGGAAAGGAAGACTCTTTAAGCAGTCCCTTTCTAGGTATGGCAATAGCAAGGGATAGTGAGATGAGACACCTCTTTGTAAAGGAGTCACACAGCACCCAGCAGAAAGAGCTAACAAAGTGTGTGGTCAGAGGTGTTTTGGTGGCCCATCCAGCTTTTTAAGACTAACAGTCAGCTGCCAGTGATGGCACTTCAATGCGCCTGCCGACCTGAAGTGACAGTAGCGTATCCCATGCTGTATAAGCTGTCTCTTCAACCAGGAACATAGTATCAAGAGACTGATCTCAGCTTGTCTAATGCAAATCCAGAGTGCCTTGAATAAAGTCTGTGCTTTGACTTAACACCAGTGTCACTGGGATCTTAGTTTTATTTTATTTGGCTTAGATTTTGCAGGTAACAACAACTGAAACTCTATAAACAGACCTCAAGTCTTTAGATTATTGTTTCCAGGCATCACACTTCCCTTCTGGTGCCCTGCACATCTGACTAGTTGCCAGCTTCTAAGGAGCCAGTTAGCTTTATCCTACCACAGAGACTGACCAGTGCTGCTGCCATGATCTGCCATGAACTTGGACTTGTGATGGTTTTTCCAGGGAGATGTAGATAATTCTGACAGCTCAAGTGAATGTCATAGGCTTGTAGGACACCTGCTGCATTGCAGCCTGCCTGCTTGGCAGCTACGAGTAACTCTGCCTCAGTTTCTTCACTGTGCGCCTGGCCTGTTCTGTTTTTTCCCAGTGCACAGCAGAGCAGTCATTCAAAGAGGGAAGGAAAGCCAAGGCACTTGGTGTAGGAGTTTCCTCATGGTGATTTTGCTGGATCGCATAGAGCATAAACTTTACCTGGAATCTTATCTTGGGTTTGGCAGAGACCTAATGTTTCTGCCTTCTCTGCCCACTCTCAGAGGATGGCCAGATGTTCCTCTCATCTTGCTGCCAGCTGCCTGCACAATCAGCCCTCTTCTCCTGGCAACCGCAGGCTAGGCAAATGGGTTGAGCAATGTGCATGTATGGACACTGTGTCAGTTGTCAGCCTGACCATTGTCTAAAAGCATCAAACCTGGTTAGTGAGGGTGCTGAGCTCAGTTGGCAGTGTCTAAACTGTTATTTGCAGTGAGGTTATGGTAGTGGACTTATGGGGATGTACTTTTGCTTATTTAGCTTCTGGCTAAAGTGAAAATAAAGTAACCCAAAATCATAGTTCCAGTGGTGGCAACAAAACAAGCTCTAGCTCAGAGTGGGCTCTGGGGATAGAGGATATAATGTAGGGAGGATCCAAAGAAGAAGTTATGTCCTTGATTTTAATTGAGTGAATCACATGCGTGTAAAGTAAACAAACAAAGATCATAGGTAATGTTCCAAAAGTCATTTGGCATGACACATATTTTACGTAAATTTTGTTATGATTGCTGACTTTCTGCAGAGCCTGAGACAGTAAAACCAGCTTTACTGACACGCACATGTGTTAATAAATAGGCCTATTTTTATTTTTATTGTGTGTATACATATGCATGTTCACATATGCATATATACATACATATATTTATGTATATATACACATATGCCTATATGAATATTAATTCACATTTGTATGAATTTCAACAAGTTAAAATTTTACAAAGATATCTTGGTGCTCTTTGCTTCCAGATCTGTAATATGGTGTTAAGTTGCAGGATACAAAAATGAAAAAAAGCTGCCAATAAACAAAACTTAAATGGGCTCTCATGCTCCTATTGAGAAAAATGTGGAAAACAAAAAAAGGATAAAATCTGGAAAAATAAATTAGGCTTTAGATGTCTTTCTGTTCTAGTAATGAAGACAAAAAATGTTTACAGCGTAGATACATTTGATAAAAAAAGTAAATTACATCCCTTTAGCTTTGGAGGTAGTTCAAGATTTAATCCATTAATTTTATCAAACTGCTTGTAAGAAAACATTTCTGCAGTATTGAGAGCTGCCAGAATTACCTGGAATTAAGAGGGCAAAGGTAGAGACACTGTAAGTATTTTAATTCCTCTATTCACAGGTGATTTGTGTGAACACATTAAGAACACCGGTAAAGTAATGAGAATAATTTTTTTCCACTTTTTCCAAATTCAATTGCATATGGTATAATTACATTTGATCAGGACATGAATGTCTTTTCTCAGATGATTGTGTTCTGACATTGATCATACGAAGTCAATTTAAAGTATGACATTGCTTTTACCTTTCTGAAGTAGGAAGACATTTTTGCTTCTAGTCTTAGCTGCTATAGCTATCAAATTGTGTGTATAATAAATTGTGCTTTGTTTAGAAAGTGATAACTGTAAAATATTGCCCATTCAGAGAAAAAGTACTGAGACTGAGATTGATGCCTTGAGCTTAATGCATCATAGCTGCAATCAAGCAAATTTTAGACTTCTTACTTCTCCCATTACAGACTATAATTCACAGAGTTCTCCAGACTTCCTGTGTTTGGAAGGGAGAAAGGGGGCAAAGAGAGCATTAGAAATCCACACAGACTGGATTCACAGTCTCTAAATACTAGAGTACAGAAGCTTGCATGGTCAATCCATTGTATTTAGGAAGAAAACATTGATAAAGGGGGATTTGAACCCATGGAGAAGTGGGAGATTTGCATGTAGCCTCACTGCTTTGAGTTGCCAGTCATGAATTCAAGCCCTTGGGTGGTATGCTACAGAAGTGTGCCCATTTTTCTGCTTGTATTGTCTGGCTCTTCTTTGGTACTAATTATCCTCTATAATCCTGGATCCTGGCTGTAATTTGAGTGGCAGCTGGGTTTCTTATAGACCTGGTCAAACCGAGGCTTTAGGTAAATTCCCAAACCATGGTAAGGTTCAGTCTGTGCTGGAATGCTACCTGCTGTAAGCCAGTTAACTAATTATCGGTAAAATAAATATTATCCAGTTGCTTTCCTTAAACTTTAGTTTCTGATTAAAATATTCATGAGATTTCTGATTTTTTTTACCTTGTACAGAGCGCAGGAGTTTCCCTGTCCCTCCCCTACTCCCAACTGACCTTACAGTGTCGGTGTAGCAGCTATATAAGAAGTAATATAAAACAAAGTCCTTCTTGTTGATCCATGAAGTAAATTAATCTTTATGGTCAGATGGTGTAGCCTATTGCTACACTTCTGTTTCACCACTGAAGGTGTAGTTTTACAGGTACGAAATGATTATGGGAGTTGCCAAGGGAGAAGCTAGCAGTCTTTCAAAAGCAGATGGTGTAAGAGTCATTATCAGAGCACTTCTGTGTATGTATTTCCAGGTCCCGTGTAATAGGCTAATCCCTGAGTGTCTGAGATACAAAGTTCAGATTGAATAAAACCTCTTCCAAGTAGTAAGGCGTGCCATGCTTCTCATACTCTCATTTCCCTTGTGATGTGCTTGTTTAATCTTAGATTCCATGGCTGTCAAAGAAGTGCAGCAGATGTGGAGAGTCATAACCAGATATGACTAAATACTAGCAAATGCTCAGCAGTGGTGGTTGCATCACATTCTGTCTTTGGTGGGCAGTCGCTAAAGGCACGCTCGTTTCCTTTTGCTACCAAAGAACCAAAGATTGCACAAATTTTTACTAATGCGGTGATAAAAGCAAATTAAAAGTTCCTTGTTTTAGTATCACTACAATGCCTCTGGGAGCTGTAACTAGCAGTAAAATCCTGTTTGATGACACATAACATTATTTGGGGGTGTTAGAGACTCTGTAGCTTGGCTGTTCCCTCAGACCACGTCCTGTTTGCTAGCACCAGTGTTCCTGTTAGATGGTAGGTTAGTAAGGAGATGCAGTAGTACTGCCTGGACAAAATCATAGAACTGCTGTGGATAGTTTTTGCCTAATTGTGAGTAGCAGTTAAGTAACTCATTGGAAGACTCAGAAACTGATGCGGTCTTCACTGAAATCAGGGAGATTTTTTCACACTTGGATCAGATGCTAAGGAATCCTTTGAGAAACACTGGAAGACAGTGAGGTTACCAAAGTGAGAGGGAAGTTGCTGGCTCCCATCAGTTAAGAGCTAAAAAAGAAAATTAAGGAAATGGAATATAGTGATCCTCATGGATTTCAGTTTAAATATTCTTTATGTAGCTGGAGCAGCAGCAGTGTGATTTTCTTTCCTAAATGACATCTTTCGCTTATGGCTTTATTCTCTTTTCATGAAAGCCCTCTCTGCTCCTGCCAGAGTGCTATAGAGAGGATTTACTGTAAATGGAAATAAAGACCCTTGTCTTTGGGTTGAGGATCAGATAAACTGATTCACAATGCATATTAATTAAAAATGACTGAGTGCAAGGGTACCCAACATCACTGAAGTCAGTTAGGCCTGTGAAGGCACGTGGTGACTTGCTTGAAGTCAGAAAGGTATCCGTGCCACGCCAGGGGGAAGATGCTGCAATCCAGAGCACCTCTGGCTCCTATGGAAGGATGGGGCAGTAAGGACTCATGACTTCTCTATTGCTATTGCTTTTGCTTTGTTCTTTGACTGGAACTTTTCTCAGGCCAGTTGTAGAAGTAGTGAGTGAAATACTGGTCCTTCTAAAACCAGAATTTTGCCCTTGAGTCTAGCCATGCCAAGGTTTCACCCACAGATTAAAACTGCATTGGGCCCTGTCTGCTCAAAGGTTCAAATGTGGTTCCTGGCTCCACATCAAGCTCATTTCCTAGAAAGCTGTATATTTATGTGATAAAGTGTTGGGGTCTGGAGCCAGAACATATGTTGTTTTATATGCTCAGATGCCTGTATAGACCACTGTTGACATTGCTGGTCAGTAACACATTATCATTTGCTATTTGGTTTTGTTGCTGGTAGCAAACATTACAAGAAAAAAAAAAACCAACCAAACCTGTAAGCATATGCTTTTTATTGCTAACTGGTTCCAGGCGTGCTTTATACTTCAGCTTTCGGCACCCTGTTTCCAGCAGCTCACATCTGCACCCTGCTAGCAGTGGAAGTGCTGTGCATTGCCCACCCCACAGTGGACAGGCTTTGCCATGTGGATGGGGCAGTATGGGCAGCAATTGCACTTGCTGGAAGCAGAGAGAGGTTTGTTGTTTGCTTCAGTGCCAGTATGGTCAAGCCATGAGCACTGATCTGCAAATCTGGTGTGCTACATTTGAGATTTTCCTGTCCTTTGGCATGCTCCTCTGCCATGACACTTGTAAGCCCTTGAGAAGCAGGTACCTTCTCCTGCTGCAGTGACCCAGCTGCCCCGAGATGGTGGCCAGCCATGGCTCAGCATCATGGCCAGGGCAAAGAGCAAGAGAAGGGGCAACATGAGCTGCACTTCTTGCTGGGACCTTCCACTCCCCTGGGATGCTGCACATCAGCCCCGGGATGCCCACACATTGCCCATCCATGTTGTATAATCTGGAGTGGCATCTCACATGTGGACATTCAAGTACACAGGCAGACCTGAAAGAAAGCTTGGGCAAAATGCACTCCCTGGTTTTCTGTGCGTTCACACCTGTCTTCAGTGGAATCAGAATAGCCAGAGCCTTCGAGTATGTGGTCACTAGAAGATCACTGAAGGTTTGTTGTCTTGGTATTAATGAGGTGGGCATTTCAGTCAGCTCTATTATGCGCAATATAGATAGGAGTTTCCAGTTCCTGGTGCATTGTCTGTGTGCCCTGATAAAGGGTAGTTTCCATGTATTCCAGAACCCTGCTCTTGAAGGTACAAATAGGGCAGCCTGCAGCTGTCTAACACATCTAACAAACACATTAATGAACCCATTTCCTGGTGTTCTGGGCCTTGGACGCACTGATGTATATCTGCTCCTACATACATGCCTACAGAAGGTCTTTTGTATGGAGAAAGTGCCTTTTTGTGGTCTTTCTCAGAGTACTGTCACATGTAAGGAGAGATTTAAGGCGTATGAGTGATTTTCACAGTGTACACTAATAACTTATTTTCTAAAACAGACTTGCATCATATGGAAAGGGAATTTTTAGAGGTGATCTCACTTTTAAAGCACAGTGCTAGACAGAAAAGCAGAATGAAAGACAATTGCACTGCTCTGATTTAGTAATGGGAAAGTATTTGCATTTAATTAAAAAAAAAGTGCTCTTAAATTCTGATTTGGGTATGGCTTTTTCAAAATAAGGCAGAACACCTGGAACTGCAAGACCTAAATAGACTACAAAGCCACTTCCACATGCTTTGTGTGTTTCCACTGCTTGTTATATACATCATGTTTGGAAATACATCATTGTATGTACCTTTTGGTCTTGTATGTCTATTGTTTTCACCACAGAATATATTAGTTGATGTGTATTCTAGCCCACAGCAAACCACAGGAAACCATAGGACAGATGATGATAGCTGATGCCACATTGCTCTGGGGGAAAAAGACCTGAGTAGCGTAGAGGACTGTGACTGAATTTCCGAGGTTTTTATATGTATGGATGTAGCCAACGCCATAATATCAATTAGGATATAAAATCAAACAGCAAACTGAATTGATCACAATCCTAAAATAATCTTTCCTATTTGTTTTTCAAATAGGTGGAGGAGAGAGTCAGCAGCCATATTTGCTGGAGCAGTGAACCAAATTGCCTCGACTGGAACCATTACTCACTTGCACCTTTGACGGCAGCAGCCAGGTAGGAGAGCAAAGAAAGAGTGGGGTTGAAGGAGTGAGCCAGGGTGAATAATTTTTCATTCTCAGAAGGGTTAACATGGAAGTCACTGTTATTTAAATACTGATTACATGTGCTTTTGTTGCAATGAAAGTCAGCTCTTGCTGAAATCAGAAGCATTTCTTTTCTGGGACAGGGTATGTTTGTATTCATTTGAAGGTGCTGTCTTTGCTCTGGTTTGCCCCTTTCCCTTCTCTCTGTAGTTCTTACATCAAGCATTCAGGGAGTGTATTTGTTGAGCCAAATAAACACAGAAGTGTACTTGTAAAAATCCAAGAAGTGGTAGATGGGGGTTTGATATCTGAAACATTTCATTGGGGTTTTTTGTTTTATTTGTAAATTGTGCTGAAGTGTAAGTTGGTGATTTCTCTTGACCGTCTTGCCATTTCAAGTGCAGCATTACCAGTACTATTCAAAGTTTATTTTCTCCTCTGGGTCGTGAACATTTTGGGCACATAGAAGCTGCAGTTATGAAGGTGCTGACACTGACACCCAATTGACACTGACTAATGACACCCAAGCTACCTTAAAGTTAGTGGATCCCCAAAGGCAGTCTTACTATGGCATCAGGTAGGTAGTTCAGAAGCCAGTTTATCTCGTCAAGGAAAGGTCTGTTTTGATCTCCTCATTGCAGCTCCAAGTTTATTTGGAGTGGTAATCACAGGTTGGACAGGTTTCACATTGACTTTGCCTCAAAAACTGTGCCTGCATGCAGGGCAGTTTATTTTGTTGCAGTAGGAGACCTGAGGCACTGAGAATCTCTGTCTGGGAATTGTTAGCCCTCAGAATTTAAAGAGACTTGCTTGAAATAGTAACAAGAAAAAGTTTAATCCTTGTCACTGGCCTTCTATTTTATTTTTTTTTTTAATTATCCAATATTTATCTGCAACTATAGCATCCAGGCATATCAGGAAGGCACCAGAGATTCCCATTTGGTACCATGAGCACAGGAGGTGTTCAAAGTAAATGCAGAACATATTTTGGGATAAACAACCCAGATTTTTCAGGACTGTGTAAGTGGTGTTGGGCCTATGTTTCATTCTATATATGAAGTAAAGAATGGAGAGGGTTAAATTGAGATGGGCTATCCCTTGAGCTTTGTCTGAAACCTGAAACTGATTCCAGATATTCTGCAGTCCAGGGTGGTTGCTATATGGGGTATCTCTTCTCAGGGATTCCTCTCCAAGTCCCTGCAATGAAATCTGTCTATCTGCATGGCACTCTTTCCCTTATGTAGGGTCTAAGAGCTAGCAAAGATCTTTCCACACAGCCTGGGATCAGAGATGGGTGGGTGAGAGGGGTGCAAACTGATGGCTGTCAGCAGGGGTGTTACCAACAAACGTGTCAGCAAAAAAAGAAGGCATCATCCCTGCTGGAGGTCCTGTGGAATTTTTGTTGAAAGTTCAGCAGGAAAACAAACTGTCCTCATGCACCCCTGAGCTCTGTTGCCAGTTTGGGAAGCATTAACAGAGTGTGAAATTTATAAGCAGAAGTAATGGAATACACTACGCCTGCAGAACAGAAACCTAGCCACGTCCTGACTCACCAGGCAGGATTTGAGTGGAAAACTGAGAACTTTGGTACACAAGAGCAGGGCGGCCATCCTCTCAAATGGGGTTTTAGCATAAATTTTTCAGGTTTCATTAGTGTGTAGCTAAATGGTACTTCTGTGCATTGGGCCCTTCTTCCTGTGGCTCTCTCATACGCTGAGAACGATCCCTGGTAATGTGTCAGCCATGTAATGGCGTGCTTTACTTTTTTGTTTGGAACAACTCAATTTTAGAATAGACGCTCTCAATTAACATAGTTCAGACCAAAGTTATTGTAACTATGATAATAAGTACTGCTACCTTGTGTACTAAGGATATTAAGGCAAGCACTTAATACTGGCAGGGTAGTAAATATGCTGTGTGAGCTAATAAAAGGCTGCCATTAAGAAGCTGAACCCTATTACTGCCTACTTTACAGGTGAAAGCTTTCAGCCTGATTCCACCACTAGATATGCAGTGATAGGAAGGCACATTTTCTCTGAAGACCTGGGCATGCAATGCTGCCAAACCGGGCATCCCTGCAGGGAATGATTCTTGCAGCAGATTGAGATTGCACAAGCTGTGGTGTGGAGGACTAGCTGCTTTATTTTGGCTGAAAATCCTTTGAAGATACTGGTCCCAATTCTCTACTGCCTGAAACCTTTTGCTATTTATACCTAGGTAAAGTGAATGCTGAGCAAGCATAAAACGCCACTACCCTAATGCTAAAGGAGCTGTTACCCACTTTGCCCGAATGTAAATGGCTGTGCAAAGGGTGAACAAAGTTCAAGGTCTCTCTTTTTGTTACAACGTTGCCCTCAGATACTGCGGCTCGTTGCTGACCGTGTGAACAGGAGGCAGCTGTGTTCGCGGCAGTTTAAGCTCAAGATGTGGAAACTCAGGGGGAAGCAAGAGCACTCACTTCTTGTCCCGCTATTAGTCAGAGAGAGGAAAAACACGTTTCTTCCTCCACGTTCAAGAGGTGGCCGGGCAGGGTGGTGGGACAACGGATTCATTTGCTACTCTGACCATGGCAGGGGGGTTGGAACTAGATGATCTTAAGGTCCCTTCCACCCCTAACTATTCTATGATTCTATGATTCTGTGACAGACTGGGGACGGGAAGAAAGACGCTCGAAAACATCCGGAGGCGGCAGAAATGGGCGCTGCGACTCCGATGCTCCGAGTCTCCTTCCCACCCCCGGGCCATGAATCTCCGCCGAGGCTGCGCTGCTGCTGCCCGCGGCCCCGCCGCTCCACTGACCGGCTGCGGGGAGCAGCGCGCTTCTGCGGGTGCGCGCCCGGGGGGCTGCCGGCTGCGGGGAGCGGTGCGCGCCGCCGCGGCTGTGCGCCTGCTGGGAGGCCGGTGGCGGGGGGAGCGGCGGAGGCGCTGGTCGCTGTGGGCTGCTGCCTGCCGCAGCTGCGGGCTCGCGGCTCTTGTCCCCTCAGGCAGCAGCGGAACCCCATACCCCCAAAACCCCAGTCAGGACTTGGTTAATGAAACCTAACAACTTGGCTTCGGTTTTCCGCTGTGCACGGTCTGTGCCTGGTGCGTGCTCTGCGCAGTCACAGCCACACACGGCTACAGCCACACACGGCCGCAGCCACACGGAGCCACGGCCACGCAGGCTGTGATAGCTGGCAGCACGTTGACGTGCCTTGTGTTGGAAGGACACGGCCCTTGAAATACCCTGGCACTGCAAGCTGCTGCTTTCAAACTAGAGCAGAGACAGATAAGGATAACATGAAGGAGAAACGCAGAGTTGTGTGTTGTAAAATTGAACCTTAAAAAAGCTGGACACTTTAGGCAGTATTTCATGTCTTGTAAATAGAACCCATATATATTTATGAACATTTAAAGTAGAAGATAGTGTACTGCAATTTCTGCTATCTAAGCAAGTATCGTGGTAATTTAAAAATGTGTCTTTTTTTATTTTCTTTTGAGCCCGCACTGCATCAGTTAAATAGCACTCTGATCCATGCCGCGTATGCAGGGCTGGGATGTGCTGTCTGCATGTCTGTATACCTCCTGGAGGCCCCAAGGGCACTCAGGAACTGCCCTGGGACAGTGAGGTCTTCAGCAGCTGGCTCTGAGCAGAGCTGTGTGTGGATTGTGTGTTGAAGTGCACATAAATGGGGCACATTTAAAAAGCAAGAAATGCAAATCATTTTGAATCACAGAACGGTTTAGTTCAGAAGGGACTTTAAAGATCATTTAGTTCCAACCCAGTATCATGGGTAGGGACAATAACACCCATATAAATCTCTGTTTATGTGACTCTGTCATTTCTTCAAGTAACTTACCTTTTGTTAGGGGTAAGAGGTCATGACAGTATTAACACTGAATCACACTTGATGGATTAATTTTACGTAACTTCCAACAAATGTATGTATGCCTTCACATCTGTATTTCCCTCTGAAAATAACCTAAGCCTAAGATTCAAGGCTTACAGCTTCATTGAAGACATCTTCATTGGAGAAGGGTGAACAAGTGGAGTTTCAAATCTGACAGTGCCATATATGCAGAAATACTGTAACATGACATGCTGTAAGAAGGAAATGACGTTATGATGTTATGAGGGTGGTGAGGCAGTGGCACAGGTTGCCCAGAGAAGCTGTGGCTGCCCCATTCCTAGCAGTGCTCAAGGACAGGTTAGATGGGACTTTGAGCAACCTGGTCTAGTGGAAGGTGTGTACCTGCCCATGGCAGTCGGGTTGGAACCAGATGAGCTTCAAGGTCCCTTCCGACCCAAACCATTCTGTGATTCTATGATTCTGTGTTGGTCTTTTAAAGTAATCCTGTGAACCTTGCATTTTGTTGCTGTGTTCTTATCAGAAATCTGAAGAGTCTACATTTATGAAAAACTGCATAATGCCCAGTACCCTGTGCAAATCCGTGTGAGTGGAGCCTCGTGCTCATGGACACTTTGCTAAACAGTTCTGAGACTGCAAAGGCTCAGCCAGCTGGGAATCTGAGATCCATGCTAGCAGTTATCTCCAGATGGCTGCACTCTTACTTTATACCAAGCCTTCTAGCATCTCAGCGTTCGCATGTTTGGAATGATGATTTATACTGTTCCACTTGTTTTTGCCAGAAAATATACAGGGCATTGTATAAGAAGCTTTGACACATGGTATAGCTCAAAGGAGAGGTGAGAGGGAGAGTGGGGGTGGGGGGGAGAAAAGGGGAAAGGAAAAGAATAGGACAGGAAAGAAATAAGAAAATGCAGCAACAAGAGTTTGTCAGAGTAATGAATTCAGTCTGACTGGCAAATACAATTTGACTGGAAGTTGTGAATTTCATTGAATTTGATCCAAGAAAGACACAGCTGAGCAATATGCAGGAAGCAATCTTTTCTTAGAAGTATGCAGCTCCGAACTGTAAAATTTCTTCCACTGGTCGTAGAATATCTGTGCACCACTGAACCTGTGTAATCAGATACTTTTGAGGAGAAGCAATGTATTGAGACAGTCAACTGAAGAATAACAAAAGTCATCACTGAATGCAGCATTTTGAAAGAAGAAAACCTATGCGATTTGAAGTTGGCCAATGAAGCCCTAGTGATAAGGACAGTTAATCATTTCTGGTGCAGCTGTTTCCTGACATTTCTGCAAAATGTTGTGGAAAATTAATGAAGGTTGGTTCAGTAATGGTTTCAAGCTTGGCTAGTGGAAAATATGACAGTATTTCCATCGTCAATTAAGAACAAGCAAGGCTCCTCTTTTTTTCTTTTTTTTCCGTAGGGGAAGTGGTATGTTCTTTGTACTGCACAGGAAACTGTAGACCTGAGAGCAGCTGTGTGGTAGAAACAGGTATGCAGAGAATATGGAGAAGAGCCTGGGCCCTCTTCTCTTATCACGGGTGTTTCAGTGTAGTAGAACTATCTCTGTTATATACTGTAAAAAACTATAGCATGTGGAGTATTCCTTCGAGTGTCCAACTCTGAAAATAAACGCCTTTCTTTTCAGCTCAATAACAAAGCTTGTATCAATGAGGGTTTCACTGCGATTGTCTTATTACTGTGATGTCCCAAAAGAATAACTCCTTTAGGAAGGTTTTTAAACTGATCTCTGAAGTTCACGTTGCTTGCAGTTTGATCTCGGTGTGTATGATTTTCACAGCCATGCAGCACACCATGGTGAGCACATGTGGTTGCTGTGCTGTCTGGGCACAGAGCAACAGCATCTCTGCTATTTAACTGACTGACCAGCGTGTGACTGGGGTAGGCGGGAACTGCTTGGCCTCATGCAGTATGGACATGGGCTGTGCATATGTGCAAGCTCTCTATCATATGTGTGACTGTAGTGTTGCGGATAGCCAGCAAGCATGCGGTTTAGAAACACGAGCATGGCCAGGGGGTACATTCCCATTGCAGGTCAGCATAGTTGAAGGTCACTATAGCAGCTGAGCAGTGGCCTTTGTCCACTCCTTCACCTCGTAGCCTGCAGCACCTGGCAGGTAGCCAGCTGCCCACAGCCTCCTCAATGGCACCTTGGGGCTCCCGCTCCTGCCACAGCTCTGCTGTGCTTGAGCTCCTCCAGCTCAGCACGGCTTGGGGGATGCTGGATCCACTATTCTGTTAGATAGATAGACTGTATGGGAGAGAAGGTAGGTGGGAAAGAGGTAACTAACTACTCTTGAGAGTAAGTTGTGAAGACAAGCCCTGTATTGTCAGTAGAATTAATTTCTTTACTTGCAGGCATCTACATTTTATTTTGTGTTTAAAATCCATTAGGGTGAAAATACAGGGCTGGTATAGAAATACTGTAAGTCATTGCAATGTTTAGGTGAATGATGTCCACCTACATTGCAATGTTTAGGTGCTCAGTACCTTTCTGTACTGTGAGGGGTTGTACAAACCTGCCTATTTTAATAGCTTTTTTGTTTATCTGACTTTCTGAGATACTTTGAGCCCTGCCATAAATACAATTTGTAGCCTGTTTACTCAGTATGGTGATTCATGCTAAAGTGGTTGATAGAAGGAAGATGCATTATGATGAATGGTTTACACTTTCCTAATATCATTCTGTAAAGGAGACGCTTGCTCAGTGCTCCTCCTGCAAATTTAGAAGACCCTTAGCAAACTCACTAAAAATGTTTGTCTTACTCTCTGTAATGTTAGCTGTGAAGTGTGTAGTTCTTATTGATGGATTTAAGCCAGTGTAAAGCAGTAACAATGGAGCTACATCCATGATTTGTGACCATTCACATAATCACATTAAAGTCAGCTCTGTGTCCTCTTTTCCTGGTGCAGGTCTTCTATGAGGAGGTTGTTTAAGACTTTCTCAAGCCTGCAGTCCCTAGAACACGTAAACCTGTTGCTGAAGTGAATGACAGCTTTACCAGTATCAGAGCATTAGGGACAGCTCATATATAAGAGCTGTAATTAATCTTGATTTGGGACATTAAAATATTAATCCTTCAAGCATCCCATCTGTAACCACATGCGTATTGCTGCTGCAGGCAATATACTGTCGTGCCTGCAGTGGGACAGCTTGTGTGCTGCAGAGTATGCATGGGAGTGAGGGAAAGATGAGGGCTCTGCTTTTGCTGTTTATCTGATGTGGGAAATCCGAGTGTTCTGGCACAGACATGAGCTGCTTTTAAACTTCTCAGCATGAGGGCTGTGCCTACAGCTGCTTAGGAATTTCCCATAAAAGCAATTTGTCAATTGAAAATGGAATTTCCACAAGAACAAGTTTTCCACTGGAAAATCTCCATATTGCTATTTTTATTTTTTTGGTTTTGTTTTCCCATGGAAATCTCTGAATGAAATACTTCCCTTTAAGTCACCTTACTCCATGAAGATCTTTGATAAGCTGAACTGAGCTAAAACGGTTTCAGTTGCGTTAAGTTGCATGTGCCTGTTATGCTGGTTGCATTCGTCTCATAGTGAATGGCAGTACAAAAACTTTATGCTTAAGAAGTTCCTGTGGGCAGGTCACCTTGACAGTTCTCCATGTTTCACACTGTATTGCGGTCACCTGTGTGAAAAAGTCTACTAACTACTGAAAAGACAATGTCATGGTGAAACAGATTCTAAAATGGAGGCCCAAAACCCTGGGAAACCAGAGGAAAGCTGGCCATTTGTGAGCTTATTTCTTTGCTGTTCAAACCCAGTTTCCCAAGTTTTCGTGTATTTTTGACTGGTTAATTTAAAACGTCTGTGGGGGCTGTAAAACTCTTGGATTCTGTGTGAGATTAATGGGGAATCAAAAGTAAGTACATTTAAGTGATTGTAAAATTGCCTAAGGTGACATGATCAAAGTGAAGGACTCCCGCACACATCTTGCTTTATTGCCTGCCCTAACAGTCCCTGTTGTAAATATATTGTAAATATAACAGACAGCTGGGCAATGGCTGGGACATTACTGTAGGTGCCTGGACACCTGGTGCCGAGCATATGGGAAGGGAGAGGAATGTTGCTGACACCAAAGTGTTCGTTGTGTCACACAGTGACCTCTTATGGATGAATGTTAAAAAAGAATGAATGGACATATCACTTTTACTTTTTAAAGTAGCAGTTTGAAGAGTTCACCAAGATTTGTAATAGATGCTGCGTTCTCCTTATGGTACCATATCTCCAGACTTTAATGAGTATTTTTCTCTGTCTTGCTGTCCCTCAGTGGTTTTTCATCCCGTTCTCATTTAGACATGAGGCAACTTAAACGAGGCAGTTCTACTTAAAGAACTAAACCTTTGGCTATATTGCATGGCGACTAGCTGGCACATTTGGTGGTGGTGGCCGGTGGCATGCAGAGAGGGCTATTCTTTTTTTCCTGTGCAGCCTCAAACAAGCCAGTCTCTGTTTCCCTCTGATTTGGATTGAATGCTAGAGCTTACCAAAGATATATTGGATATACTCTGTCATGGGTTCAGCAGCAGCAGTTGGTTTTTCTCCTTCTTGGTAGCTGGTGCAGCGCTGCGTTTTTGATTTTGGGCCTGGGAACAGTGCTGATAACACCAGTGATTTCAGTTACTGCTTGGTAATGTTTTGGTCTGGCCAAGGACTTTCTGAGTCTCATGCTCTGCCAGGGAGGAGGGGGA